>JZKD02S0376140.1:541791-564845 GCA_000966675.3 Picea glauca | reverse complement strand
CTACACAAAGGTGGCAATTGTGATGTCTTTCACTCTCTTCCCGCCGCTATTGCCACGTCCAAGATGTCTCTCTTTCCACCTCCAAGATTGTTTCTCCCATAGCAACCACGTTGAAGCTAGTAACTCCTGGTCGTCGTTGCTGCCACCTGATGGACGCCGTTCTTGCGACGTTCAAGAGTGTCGCTCCCATAGCAACCACGTCGGAGCTAATACCTCCTCCTGTCGGTCTTGCCACCTTCATAATGTCTCTCTTGCCATGTCTGAAACGTCTCACTTGCCATGTTTGAAATGTCGGTCTTGCCACCTTTGAAACATCTCACTTGCCACCTTTGAAACGTCTCACTTGCCACGTTTGCAACGTCTCACTTGCCACGTTTGAAACGTCGGTCTTGCCACGTTTGCATCGTCTCTCTTGCCACATTTGCAACGTCTCTCTTGCGACATTTGAAACGTTGATCTTGCCACGTTTGCAACGTCTCTCTTGCCACGTTTGCAACATCTCTCTTGCCACGTTTGAAACGTCGGTCTTGCCACGTTTGCAACGTCTCTCTTGCCACGTTTGAAACGTCACAAGAGAGAAGAAAATTAAGTCGTCGGAAAAACGACGTCATGTGAAACGACATTTGAGGGGGTCCGAGGTTTGTCGGTCTTCCGACAATAGAAAGTGGCAATTGCGTCGAACGCGCCGTCGGAATTTGACCCAAATGCAGTAGTGATGGTATAAGCTTCAAATATTAACTATAGGTGCAAAGGTTCAACTTAAAGACTACAATAAGACTACAAAAGTGCAAGCACATATTTAATATCATTATGTTGGTTTCATGTATGTTAAATTATAATTTTTATACAAGCTTCAAGATTATAAATTATCCAATTTCAAAGTTACTATTCATGAGGATAGCCATGGGTATTCTAAAATGCACAAAACCCTCATGAAAATCAAGCCATTTAAAGGATAAAATTGACAAAATTGAAAGTATCAATTGCATATATTGTAGATAGGTACAAGGTTCAAATTGAGGAGGGAAATGTCATTTCAAGTATAGACAACAAGAGGCAAAGTTTCAATGCATTAAAATTGAAATTATAAAGCTACAAGATTTATAATGCTTCATGAACATATGCCTCTTCAAACTCAATAAAATCAAACATCTAGCTACATAGTTGGGTCCAATATAACAATAATCAAGAAAGAATTACAATACTTAATTCAAATGAAGGAATATCTGAGATATCACTCTAAATGATTTCCATGCATATAAGACAATGACAAATTATGACAACAAAGAATATCATTCAAACTCCCAAAGTTCATATAATGTTTCTTGCATTTGTTCAAATTCCTCAATTGCTAAGTTTGATATCTTATATGCATGAAAATTCAATACAAAATCTACTATAGACATATTGACTTAGAATCCAATGCAATGTGTTCAATGCTGCTACATAATTTGCATACTACACGCCTATTGAATTTATGGATATAGCTACTATAGACTTCTACACCTACAATGGTTCTATATGTTTTGATTCCACAAGATCCTATAGACTTCTCAACCTAAGCCGATGCTTTTCTACAATAATCAAGGGTTCACCACAAGTTCAACAAGCACACAATTCAATTAGAACCATGTTAGAGAATAAAAGGAGAATTGGGCATAGCTACTATCAACAAAAACTACCTCTCTTTCATGATTTTACACATCTTATCTCAAATTGATGAATATTAGGCATCATTGTGTTCATTTTGATTTAATTCATTTATATTTGTTTAAAATCATGTTAATATATCTACTAGCCAATCACTCAATTACTCCCAAACTATCAAACTATTAATTTGACCATTTGACATTTAGACCAATTTCAACGAGGTCATTGGAACATAAAGTTGGGGGGAATTTAATGTCATAACAAGAATTCAAAGGCCAAGCAATGCCAAAAATGATTTTGTAAAGTCAAAGATCCCATGGAAAAGTGAAAACACATAGACACAACAAAGTGTAATCATTATATGACAAGGACTCTCCAAAATATTCATTTCAAATTGTAATTTGAATCCCTCTCCAAATCCACACAAGCCTCTAACATTCCATATCACATAGAAGCTCCCAAGTGATTAAACATAGAGGAAGGATTTAGATCGTTGTTCCTTAGAAACATAATGTGATTGCCCACCATATTGTGCAGATTAGATGATCTCAAGCTTCCAAGGAGAGAAACACAAAGCATAGAGGAAAGGGTAAGTTTTCTTCTTTTGCAAGGATAAGTGAGCTTGTTTTTGTAGAAATATAGTGCACAAAGGAAGGGAGGGTTTGCTCCAACTCACAAATTATAAAACCATAAAGCCACTCGAGTGAAGTGAGTCCACTTTTCAAGTATATTAGTGCATAAGAGTTCCACTAAAGTTTATTTTCAAGCTTATGAGTACTATTATAATCTAGTTTCTTGGTATACAAAGTGTCATTTCCATAGGGTGAGCTCATGTTTTAAGAGTACCAACATTTCCAAGTTAAAAAGGGACATCATAGACTTTACAAATAAAGAAATTATCACAAAGACTTAGGAAACTACAAAATAACTTTGGGGGAAATATTCGATAGGAGAGAACTCACAAATATAGCTCTCCTATACAAAAAATATGAGGTTGTGGATATTTTTTAGGCAATCATAGTGCATTGAATATTGTACCAGATTATAAGGGATTTGATGATGACTTAACAATGGAGTTTGCCCAAGGTTTTAGGAATAAAACTACCATATACAATACCATGGATGCATTATAACATTTGAAGGGATAGAGGTTCATGTAGATATAGAAACATGATTGCAAAGGTAAGAGGACTTCTTATTGGACAACCTTGGGACAAAGATGATAGAATTCTATCCCAATATGCAAAGAAAAATGTCCTCCCATCATATGAATCTATAGAAGACACTAATAAAGGGGTAAAAAGAGATATTTTGTCATATCCCTGGGATGAGGTGGTGTTCTAGTTGATCATGTATAATACATGTGAAGGAAGGAATAACTTAGTGCATTCTTATCACTTCAATACATTATATCAATTGAAGTATTACTTACATTTGAAATGTGAAGAAAACTTAACTACATATTTTTTTCGTCGGCCCCTCAAAGCGATGAGTATTAAAGCACAAGTGGGAAAGATGACATCTATATTCCACCACGGGATTTCAAAGATACTCATGTGTAATGCATTGGAAATACATCCACACAGGGTTTCATGGGACATACTCTTGATAATGAGCGATGAAGAATTTGTAACCTTATAAATTGCTAGAGATGAGGATACTTAAACCATGCAAAAGAGATGATAAATAAAAATAATAATGTGGAAAATGTTGGCACTAGAAACCAAAAGAATAGAAAAACAATTAAAAGGATAGAAATAGGTGAGGTAGATAAGGATGTTGCTACTAAATTACTGGAATTGTGGGGACCATCCCACATAACCCTTATCTTCTTGAACATGAAATCATAGTATAAGATAGAAAGATTAAAAGAAAAAAACCAAGGGCTAAGACAATATCCCAAGAAACTAAAGAAGTAAGGAATCCCCCACCTAGTCTTGCATCAAGCATGGAAGAGACCCAAGAGCCCGATATTATAAGAATTTCTAGGAAAAATACATCAAATATACTAGATCAGCATGAGGAAGCGAAGGAAAAAATCATAAAGTCAAGAACTATTGTATAGTCTAGTAGAGAAATAACCATCCCCTTAGTACAACATGGGAAAACAATTTTTGATCTACAAGAAAAAAGTTAAAATTCTAAAAATATAGCATATGGATACCATCAAGCAATTGGTGAATGGAGTTTTAACCTTGAGGGAGGAACTAAAGATCCAACAAGAGGAGAATGAAATTATGGTTGAAAAGATTGTAATCTTGGAGAGCTCCATTGTTAGGGTAGCAAAAATTGTAGAAGAGATGCATTCACATAGATTTTATGCTAGAACTTACTCATTATACATGAGAGAAAAATGGTATAATTTCCAATTGCACAAAATTCTTGGATATTTACCCTTCTAGAATGATAACTAGAAAGAATTCATTGAAATATATCATAGATTCCATGAGAAGGAGAGAAACTTCATATGTGAGTTTTATTTGCATAGTTATGCTTTGCCCGATCCATTCAAATGGTCTCCCAAACCTTATGTGGTATATGTTTGGTTGAGGGAATTTTGTTTTTGGATACAAAGAGACAAGAGTAGGACCATAGTAACCCAATGTTATAGAGAAAAGGATCTTAGCACTAGCTTGTGGGTATGGGAGGAAACCACTAACCATGTAGATGTATTGAGAAATCATGCTCAAATGACTTCAGATGTAGAGTTGATTCCAGTTCTAGGGGAGAAGCAAAAGGAAACCATAATTCAATACCAAATCACTATGAAGAACTACATGGACAAAGTGGTACTATTGTGCCAAAACAGATGGGAAGAGTTAACCCCCACACTTAAGAGAGAAAATTTGCACTCCCCATAATGTCTAAAATATTCCCTATATAGATTATAGTTGTATGTGGATACTTCATAGAAGGTGAATCTAAATATGATTGGCATGAGGTTCAAGTTCCCTCTTCTCCTACACCCCACACCATCATTGCAATCTACATTAGAGATAAACATAGATAGAGAAAAGATAAGGTGGAGCATAGTGGAACAAGAAGTAAGGTGCCATAATAAATATGTCATTATACACATTATGGCCCATGACCTTAGAAAGATATGCATGGAGCAAAATGGATGATGAGGAGTGAGTAGCGAAAAATACTACTTTTGAGGTTTATTTTTGTTTCATGGAAGCATGCAACCCTCTAGTTGGGATTAATAATGGACCCCTAGATTATCATATATTACCCATCCTTTTCTCATGAATTATTGATATACTTTCCTCATAGACCTAATAATTTCCTATTCATTCTTATTTTAATGTCCAAACAAAATGATGTTAATATATGTTTATTTGAATAAATATGCTTGGTTTAATTTCAAGAGAATAAGATGAATGTTTGATGTCTTAAACATTTTTGAGTTTAATTTGTGATTTAAATTGTGTGGATTCATGTTGATTTGAAAGCATAAAGTTTATTATAGTGATGGTTGAGGACTTTGGAATTAATCCCGCAACCATACATCAAAAGGGGGTTCAACCCTTGCATAATTTCCCATCTTTAATACTCCAAGAACATCTCAATCAAAGAATAAGGATGGAGAACATAAAGGGACATTGTCCTCCTCATTTATGAAGGTGACTACTAATCTTCAAGCACTACGTAACATACCTATCCACCCACAAGCTGGGGCATGCTACCTACAAGCCCGCCCTTGGAATTATTTCTCTTACTGATACCTTTATCATTATTTAAGGATGCATAAAAGAAAAGACGTTAATGACATGCACAACAGTAATCAACATGCATGCATAGTCTAAATATTTAATTAAACGATAATTAAATATGCAACAAAAATAAAATTCATATACATGTAAATGATACCATAACAGAGAGCACTTATCTTTATGAAAGATGACACCAACTAGCTACAGAAAAAGGACATTCCACCCAACCGTAGACACCACTGCTCCGAATCTCAACAACAGTGTCACCCTCAAGCTAGGGCTATGAATTCACAAGGACAGTTCTAGAGTGTTACTTGGGTTCCCAAACAAGTCATCTCTCAAGCTCTCATAGGTTTCCCAGCACCCACAACAATCCAAGTAACCATATCTCTTCTACCCAGCCTGTACCACCCCAAGAGAATGGACCTCCACCCTTCTCTGCCACATAGTCCCTCAGACAGTCCTTCTCCTTTATTTTCCAGGGCCTCCAACACAATTGGTTCAGAATCTCAATGCTGGAACTCTCAGGACTTTCATTTGTGAGAAAAACAGGGCACAGTCCAACGCATCTCAGACATGTAGGCCCCGGGTCATGGATGGATTGCACCAGCAACCGTTATAACCAACTATCTCATGGTTAATTCTTCAGCAGTTCCTTTCGCTTTGCCAAGACAAGACGCAGGTGAGGATGGGTCAATGGATGGGTAAACGCATTCATGTGAGTGCGTGAGGGAAAAATGAGTGAATGTATAGGGAATCAACAAACAATCCATCATTCGAACCCCCCCCCCCATCAGACCAGAGGTGGGTTTAAGTAAACTCGTGGGGAAATCAAGAACCTCCTGGCCTTCCCCAAGAAGCTCATGTAACTGATCCCCCTCCCTTAGAAAAAAAGGGTTAATTTAAATATGAATAAACACTTATCCCCTCAAGCCCCCTCTCTTGTGGAATCATAGCCCCCCTATAACTCTAGTCCTTGTCCGTCTAGCAACCAACGATGTATTTATTATTAATAATGATAAAAGCATTACATGTCTTGGGCACACTGGCCTTTTAATAATTGTTTGGGTACTCTGGCCTCTCATCATTGTAACAATACATTATTTAAAATGGGGTTTCAAAACCTAGGGTGTTACAATCCCTCCCCCTTATTTTGGCATTTTCCTCAATGCATATACAAAATAGAGATCAAATTCTCAAATTTATTCAAAACGCTGCAGGTACTCTACCCACATGGCCTCTTCATGCTCTCAGGTAGCATCTTCAGGACCATAGCAGGTCCACTGAACTTTTACCAGCTCTATAACTCGGTTCCGAAGAATTTTGACTTTTCTGTCCAATACCTGTATTGGTTGAACCTGAAAATCTCCCTTTGTCTCTACCTGAATCAGATGCCAATCAATAACATGGTTAGGATCATGTACATATTTATTTAGTAAAGAGACATGAAATACATTATGCACATTCATGGAAGCAGGAAATGCAATCATGTATGAACTGGTCCTATTATGTCCAATATTTCAAATGGACCACAGAATCTGGTTGCCAGCTTTGTACAACTACCCAATTTCAAAGAGATTTTCTTGGGCTTCACTTTCAAAAGTACATGCTCCCCTACTTTAAATTCTCTAGTTGTCTTGTTCTTGTCTGCATAGACTTTCTGTCTATCCTAAGCTGCCTTTAAATTCTGCTTGATCTTGACCACCTGGTATTCCATGTCCTTGAGAAACTCTGGCCCAAGTACCACTCTATCTGTTGGGTTGTCCCAACTTACTGGAGTATCACATTTCCTACCGTACAAGGCTTCAAATGGGCTCATTCTCAATGAAGCTTGATACCCATTATTATATGAAAACTCAACCAAGTGTCAGTAATCTTTCCACTTAGATGGCATATCCATCACATACATTCTCAGCATGTCTTCAATTATTCGCTTGATTCTCTCTATTTGCCCATCTATTTGGGGATGATTTGTTGTAATAAAGTTTAGATTTGTTCCAAATCCTTTAAAAAATCCCCTCCATAATTTGGAGGTAAAGTTTGTATCTTTGTCTGAGACAATTGTCTTAGGTATCCCATGAAACCTAGCAATTTCCTTCATGAAAAATTCTACAATATTAGTTGTTGTATCTGTTGTCTTCATAGGCACAAAATGAGCATCCTTTGTTAATTTTTCAACCACCACCATGATTGAATCGTGTTGCTTATTCGTTTTGAGTAATCCTGTGATGAAATCCATCGTGATCACTTCCCACTTCTTCTCTGGAATTGGCAACGGCTGCAGCAAACCCGCTGGGTGTCTATGCTCATCCTTCACCTTCTGACATTCCATACATAGAGTGATGTAATCAACAATATCCTTCTTCATTCCTGGCCAAAAGAACTAGCTTCTTACCACTGTAATTGTTTTCTAGTAACCGGGATGTTCAACATAAGGAACATCATGCATTTCCTTCAGTACCAAATTCCTCAGTTCTCAAGAAATTGGAACATAGATCCTATTTTTATGAACGATTAATCTGTCTTCCTTTATCTCATAGTCCTTTATTTTATGTTGTACATCTCCTTGTTGTAAGGTTTCATTTACCTATAGGTAATGATGGTCTATAACAAGAGCATCTACAATTTCGCTCTTCAAGTTTGACTGATGCATACTGAAAGCAGTAGCATGCATGATATGCACTCTTCTACTAAGTGCATCGACAAATTTATTCTTTTGTCCCTTGATATGCTTGATATCGAAGTCATATTCACTTAAAAATTTCATCCATCTTTTTTGTTTGGCATTCAAGGTCGGTTGTTCAAAAATATACTTTAGGCCAATGTGGTCTATCCTTAATTCGAATTTCTTCCCCATGAGATAATGCCTCCACATCCTCAAGGCGTGAACAATGACAACAAGTTACAAATCGTGGATGGCATAGTTCCTCTCATGTTCCTTAATATTTCTGGACTCATATCCATTGACATTTCCATTTTGCATGAGGACTCCCCCAAGTCCTTCCTTACATGCGTCTGTACATACCACAAAAATTTCATTTGGGTTAGTAATATTTAACACAGGTGCACTAGTAAGTAATTCCTTCAACAGATTAAAAAAAATTTCACACTTGAGTGTCCATTCAAATTTAGTTCCCTTCTTTTGCAAAGAAGTGATTGGATGAGAAATACTAGATAACCCTACTATGAACCTTTTGTAGTAGCTAGCTAATCCCATAAAAGATCTGACATCTCACACATTTTTGGGTGTTGGCCATCCTCTAATGGCTTCGATCTTCTCTGGACCTACTGCTATGCCTTGCTCTGAAATAATGTGTCCCAAGTAATGGATTTGGTTTTGATAGAAAGAACACTTACTCAACTTGGTATACAACTGATGTTCTCTCAGTACTTGCAATACCAGTCTTAAGTGATATTCATGCTACTCTTCAGACTTAGAATAGATAAGTATGTCATCCAAAAATACTATGACAAACTTATCCAAATAATTTATGAATATGCCATTCATTAAGCACATGAAGACAACTGGCGCATTGGTCAGTCCAAATGGAACCACCACAAATTCATAATGCCCATACCTGGTCCTAAAGGTTGTCTTATGAATGTATTCTTCCTTGATTCTTACCTGATGGTATCCTTCCCTCAAGTCAATTTTTGAAAATATCTTTGCTCCTCTTATCTGATCAAAGAGGTCATCAATTCGGGGTAGAGGATACTTGTTCTTTATAGTGTACTTGCTCAGCTATCAGAAGACAATACACAGCCTCAAGGTTCCATCCTTCTTTTTGACAAAAAGTACTGGTGCTCCCTAAGGTGAAACACTTGGGCGTATGTACCCTTTATTCAACAATTTGTCCAACTGCATTTGTAATTCTTTTAACTCTGGTGTGATCATTCTATAAAGTGTTTTTGACACTGGGGCAACTCCTGGAACTAAATCAATTGAGAAGTCTATCTCCCTTCTTGGTGGAAATCTGGGTATTTCTTGGAATACATCTTCAAATTCCTGTAGTACCAAGAAATCTTCGAGGCTTGGCCCCTTTGTATTATCTGGTTCTTCCACATGAGTTGCATACAATTGACATCCTTTCCTAAAGCATATTTTTAGCTGTAAGGATGAAATCTCCCTGGTAGAGATGGGTCTTGGAACTCCTTTCACAGTGCTTTGTTTTTCGTTTTCATCAAGACATGTAAATGTCTTGTTATGACAATCTAGGACAACATGATGTTTGTCCAAGAAATCTATTCTAATCATAATATCATAAGACCCAATGGTATGATATTTAGATCAATACTGGTATTCACACCATTAAGACTTATGGAACAACTTTTGACCATATCATGGATTCTTCTTTTGGTTCAAGTGGCTAACGGAACCAAGCTTGCTTTTCCAAGTTTGATTTTCTCCAAATGTAATCTATCCACTATCTTAGGATCAATGTAACAATGACTTGCTCATGAATCAATCAAAATAGAAACAGGCTTATTTATGATCTTACCTTCCACCTCGATCATATTGGACTGGTACTATGCTTGTCGATCATCTAAAGTTGCATAGATTCTTCCCATATCTTCGACTGTTGTATCATGTTGGATGTTGTGCATAGTCTTCACTTTTTCCTTTTTGTGTGGGCAATCCTTGTACAGGTGATCTTCTTTGCATCCTCAACATTGGATTGGTGGTCTTCCCCTTTTTCCCAAGGAATCTTCCTTTTTGGAATCTTCCTTAGCATACCAATCATGATTATTTCTATTAGGCTCATTCCTATTGAAGGAGGGTTTGAATCCTTTCCTCCTCTAATCGGACTTCGCATTTTTCTTGTCCTTCCAAGATTTTTGTCGGGATTCTCTTCCCTGGCCTTGCTTGTGTAGGTATTTAGCCTTCCTGATGGCCTCAGTCAAGGTCCTAGGTTCATCATACTTGATCTTTTCCTTATAAAAGGTTGGCAATCCACTTCGAAACCTCTGTATTTTCACTTTCTCATCACCAATGAACTTGACATACTTTAACAATCCGAAGAACTTATTCTCGTGCTCTGCCATAGTCATGCTTCCCAACCTGAGTTCAAAGAACTCCTACATTTTATTTTCATAGAAATGATCTAAGAGGTACTCCTTCTGGAAGTTCTTCTTGAACTACTTCCAAGTGATCCTACTTTCATTAACATGTTCCACTTTATTCAGTTGGTCCCACCACATTGCAACTTTCCTGTGTAAATGGTGGGTGGCAATCTTGGCTTCCAAGTTGGACAAATAGTTATGTAACTGAAAATATCTCTTGAGCCCAAGCAACCATGCTTCGGCATCATCCTCCCTTTCCCTTTCACCATCGAAGGAAGATGGCTTGAGATTCCTCAGCTCTCCTTGCAAACTATATACCTCTTGTTTCCTCCTTTGGTGTTTGACAGGAGACACCTCTAGACTTCTTACAGGATCTTCTGATGCATAAAACTTTCCTTCTGAGTAAGGAGGTGAGTGGTGTCCACGAGCTCTGCTCGCACTTATGGAGTAACCAACTCTTCCACGATCATCCCTTCTTTCGATCCCTTCTTCGTTTGTCTCTGCAACTAATTTAAGCTCTGCAACACTCGAGTATTTGACTTTGCTCTCTCATTAGTCTCTTGTTGTCTACTTTGTAGCTCTTCACTTCCATATTCAAGCTTCTTACCATTTCTATTAACGTTTCTTGCTCTCTTTTTTCCTTACGTCCATTGGACTCTATCACTGCATTACCAACTATGGTATTTTGGCCTTCGACTTCCTTATCATGACTAGAGGCTCCTCCGCCTTCTTCCATTTATTCAATATGCATCCTAAGCTGATGGGCTTAAGCCCCTTAATTCTACAAAATGTGCAAGAAACCATTTTGTTAGAATTAGGCATATGATAAAAAAAAAATGCCAAACCATGCTACAATTCTCTTTCTATTTTTTTTTGTTCATGGAGATCATATCCCCATTCCCCGAAAATAACAGTGTCCTGTTATCCTTGGCTAACACCGAATTTCAACCTGTGAAGGCGCTTCCCTCAAACCACCTTCCCAGGTGACCAGGACTAGAACCTGCGGCTAAATCCTTCCTTAACACTTTTCTGTCTCGAAGACAATCAATTCGATCCTTACCCCTCCTTCTCTCAGCTCTCAATCTGCATATGACCATGGCCATGACCCTGCGCTTAGCTGAAAAAATGCTTGTCTAGAGCTTCGAGACTTCAGAAATTTCAGCCAGGACCGGATCAATGGTCCTCGTCCTCTTTCATGATCAACGATCGAGATCCACTTTGGGACTCTGCACTTAGAGAGTCTCAACTTTCCTCGCTTGTCTCCTCCCGGAACGCTTTTACCTAGAGTTCATGATCTGTCGATATGTGTCCTCTCACAGATCAATGACTGTGAATCACTTCGACTCTTTAGGCTTTGAAAGTTTCAAACTTCCCTCCTGCACTTTCTCCTAGAGTGCTTTCACTCAAAGTCGACGATCCTTCGACGCATGTCTTCTCGAATCAACGGTCGATATGTACTCCGACGTTCAGGAGTTTTTGACCCAGCGTAACATGTCACATATTTCCCCTCTAGAGTGCCCAGTCTTTAGACTGCATGATCTGTCACCACGTGGTGAAATAATGGAAGCAAACACGTGGCCCAATTAGGCGGGTGACACATGTCATGTTCTAACTGACATTTCAATACTCCATATGCTCAAAACTTACTGACACATGACACACATCCCAGGTGATGTTTGCAAGCCACGTCACTTCATAATTCTGAGGTCCACATCACCTCCAGGTGACATCATCGTGCCCCACCACTTAGGCTCTTCAGGCTTCAGGACTTCGTGAGTTTTCATACTAGCACACTTCCAATTCTCCCAAACTCTGAATTCCCGAACTGGCCAATCTGTCACCATGTGTCCTCTTGGATCGGATGACTAAGATTCACTTCGGGTCTTCACCCGGAGTCCACGGATCTGCACCATGTGTTCTCCCTAATATGACGGTGGAGGCTTACTTCAGGTCTTCGGACTTTGGAAATCTCATATTTCAAAACTTATCTGGCCCCACTGGCTTTTATCCAAAGCCTTGGATCTGGTAACGTGTGGTTCTCGGCAGATCGATGGTTGAGATCCTTTCGGGTTTTTGGGTTTTGGAAATCTCAATTTTCAAAACTTGTCTGGGCCCACTAGCTTTTATATGAAGCCCTGGATCTAGTGACGCGTGGCTCTCGGTAGATCGACGACCGAGATCCTTTCAGGTCTTCGTACTTTGGAGAACTCAACTCTCAACCTTCTCTTTCCCTGGAAGTGCGTAGATTTCTGTCGCGTGTCTTCCTGGATCGGATAGTTGAGATTCACTTTGGATCTCCGGGGTCCGAAAATCTCAATTCTCAACTTATCATGCCCTAATTTTCCTGGAGTGCTTTTACCCAGAGCACACGATCGGTTGACTCATGTCCTCCTACATATCGACGATCCTCGACTACTTCTTCTCTTCGGAGGTTCGTCGCTCGAGTACTAGCATGTCACATCACTGCATGCCTTTCAAATTGTGGGAGCACGCATCGACAGTTTGGAGTAACCCATTTTTTTCCCCACAATTCTCTTGATGCTGACACGTAACCCCTTGGTGAAACCGTGGTTTGGATTATGGGACCACCTTGGGAAATTATCTCTCGTGCAAATTTGTTCCCTACAATGCCTCATGTCTGTTGATCTCACTCTCCAATGGGATCTAATAATCGTGACCTTAGACCTTGCTTCCTTTTCATCGGACGACCCTTGTTCCCTATCCTTCGATCCAACGATCTCGGATCTCTCCTGACCCTACCATGGAGATCGCTCCTGGATTCGAAGGGGGACGGTCACGATCCTTCGAACCCCTTGCCACTGGTCTCTAGCGTTCTATCTCCTCTGTATATTCCGCAACGCCATTCCTCCTGAGTTTTTATACTTCACGGTCAAAATTCGATCTCAACTCCGAGACTCTGACCAACAGACCTGGCCCATACCGACCCAGTGTTTCAACCAGAAGCTTTGATACCAAACTGTAACATACCCAGCCACCCACAGGCCGAGGCATGCTACCTACAAGCCCACCCTTGGACGTCTTTCTCTTACCGATACCTTTATCATTATTTAAGGATGAATAAAAGAAAAGACTTTAACGACATGCACATTAGTAATCAACAAGCATGCATAGTCTAAAGATTCAATTAAACAATAATTAAATATGCAATGGAAATAACATTCATATACATGTAAATGATACCATAACAGAGAGCACTTTTCTTTATGAAATATGACACCAACTGGCTGCAGACCAAGAACGTTCCACCCAATCGTAGACACCACTGCTCCAAATCTCAACAACAGTGTCACCCCTGAGCTAGGGCTATGAATCCACAAGGACATTTCCAGAGTGTTACTTGGGTTCCCAAACCAGTCAGCTCTCAAGCTCTCATAGGTTTCCCAACACCCACAACAATTCAAGTACCTAACTCTCTTCTACCCATCCTGTACCACCCTAAGAGAATGGACCTCCACCCTTCTCTTCCACGCAGTCCCTCAGGCAGTCCATCTCATTTATTTTCCAGGGCCTCCAACACAGCTAGTCCAGAATCTCAATGTTGGAACTCTTGGGACTCGCAGTTGTGAGCAAAACAGGGCACAGGCCAACGCATCTCAAACATGCAGGCCCTAGGTCATGGCTGGATTACACCAGTGACCATTATAGCCAACTATCACGTGGCTAATTCTTTAACAGTTCCTTTCGCTTTGCCAATCCAAGCAGTAGGTGAGGATGGGTCAATGGATGGGTAAACGCATGCATGGGGGTGTGTGCCTGGAGTGCGAGAGGGAAAAATGAGTGAAAGTACAAGGAATCAACGAACAAGCCATCAGTCGACCCCCCCCCCCCCCATCAAACCAGAGGTGGGTTTAAGTAACCTCGTGGGGAAATCAAGAACCTCCTGGCCTTCCCAAAGAAGCTCATGTAACTGATCCCCCTCCCTTAGACAAAAAGGGGTAATTAAAATAGGTATAAACACTTAGGACCTCAAGCCCCCTCTCTTGTGGAATGATAGCCCCCTATAACTCTAGTCCTTGTCCGTCTAGCAGCCATCGATGTATTTATTATTAATAATGATAAAAACATTACATGTGTTGGGCACACTGGCCTTTTAATAATTTTTTGGACACTCTGGTTTCTCAACATTGTAACAATACATTATTTAAAATGGGGGTTCAAAACCCGGGGTGTTACACACTAGGAGACAATGTTTAACCAATGAAGTAACTTGATCCCTCCAAATCTCCACTTTTTTCTAAAATTTGAACTAGTTAGAGGAGGAAGAATAAACCTCTAGAACTCAACAATGCTAGATAGAGGGACAAGTAGGTAGAAAATCTCCAATCAATTAGGGATTTGATTGACCTAGTTAGTTAGAACTCTCTAGTGTATTTTTAATATTTATATAGAATGAAATAGTAGAGCTAGACACCAAATTTTCCATTTTGATTTCTATTTTCTTATAATATACTAGTTTGAGTTGTTTCAAGACTAGAGTTCTACATTACTTTCTAGGGATAAAGGGAAAAATAATTGATCTTTGTTTTGTTTCCCTAGACTTTCTACAGGATTCCAAGAACTCCCTTAGGTAGGGTCCACTCGAGGTGAGTTCACGGGTATCATCATATTTTCATTACCATTTCTATTTCTACTTTGTGAGTTTATTTATATTCTTGTAAATCGATTTTTTTTTTCTATTAATTCTATATTAACAACATTTCCCATTTCCAATTTGATCCATTTCCATGATTACTTCTATTTCGTTAGACCCTCATTCATTAGGATTTGGTCCTACTTGTATCTTACTCTGGAAAACTATAGGAAGAGATGGAGGTCAAAACCATTACACTAGACTATGTGTAGCAAAGTAGAATGGTCTACCCACAATTGATCATTTATTGTACTACAACATCATTAGGATTTTGAAAAGACTAGACTTCCATGGTTTCACATATGCATTGCACAACACCTCATAAATTTACACAATCTTTGGTTAACAATTTAAAGTGAATTGTGGAGTTCAACATCTATTGCTATAAATTTGTAGCCCAACAATTACACCTTTAATGGAATGAATTATTTTCTCTTTATGTTATCTCTAGTAACTGACATGGTATGAGCCCTCGGGGTAAAATAAAGAAATTGAAAAGAGATTCATTGTATATTAAGAGTCTACCTAAATATTTTGGCAATGTTTGTCTAGCTCTACTCCTACCGATATTTATTTATAAGTATAATAGGGGAATTCTACTTCTTTGAATAAATCTTCTAGGGAGGAATATTAGTAGTACAATCGAGCATGCTTATGATTTATCTCTTATGGAGAAACAATAACAAAAAAGGAGAGATCCTAACCAGTGTCGTATACTTTCTAATAAGTGCATATTGTTTGCAAATGTAGGATCAAGATTATTAATTGTGGCAAGGAAAACCATTATTGTCCACATGGTGGCATTGAACGTAAATGATGAGCATCAGGGGTAGTCTATTAGGAACATTTCCAAAAAAATGTTTATGCAATTGGCATCCCCTCTTCCTCCTCTCTCATTTCATATGCTTCTTACTTTTCGTCAAAACTTTAACAACACATTTGTAGTCATTCGGGCCATAAGAACACCATTGCTTGAAGCATAAAATGACAAGTTAAATCAGTGCATTGAAATAATGCTTATGAATCGGTGAAAGCACTCACATTTAAAATTAACAGACCAAAACAAAAGATGTTTCTATACTACTAGAAGCATTCCCATTTCAAATTAACTATTTGGCACTATAATTAACAATAACATCGACAAGTAAAACTTATAAGACAACATAACATTGCATGTAAAATCCCATAAGGAATGTTATTAGAACCACATGCATGTTCTGCTACCATGAGATTAAACTCCCTACTTTGCTTCCCATTCATATGCTTCTACGAGGCTTCTCACTTGTGCTCTTGTTCTGACCACAACTTCCCTCCTACTTCCACCTTTAATCTCACTATAACACCCCAAGAACCAATAAGCTACTTTACTTGCTAATATGAGTTCAATACCTTGTACCTATGTTGTAAGGATGGAGGCAATGGTAGTGGGATGGATGGAGGCATACTACATATGAGATCAACATCCATCAGAGTCTCTCATAGGTCTAGTATCCTGGATGGAAAGTTACATCAAGTGAGGATAATGGAATGCCACAGTGCATGCACATGGGGACATGGAGGACGCAAGAAGATGACCATGTCACATGGCTACCATGGCACACCAATATATATAATTGCTTTTAATTTGATTTATGGTTAAACTATTTTTAACTTTGTAGAGATTTTGATAAACATCATCATATTACAATTTCTCTATTTATGTGCAATAGTATTTAACTTTCTTCAATATAATAATAAATTTTATACATGTATTTATATTTAGTGGGTTTAATGGTTAAGAGCATGTGTTTTCTTTTAGGAGGCCATAGATTCAAATCTAGGGTGGGGTAGGATATATAGTATGTACACTTTTATAAACTTAAGCAATTATGATTATGAAAAGGGGGTTCATTGTCTCATAAACAAAGAGATCTCATACATCAATTTCATGGAGCACAACTATAAGATTTAACACAACATCCAAACTTTTAACATTTAACACAAATCTCAATTTTAAACATTAAAAACAAGCCCATCTTTTAACATTGAGTTAAGAATCTCAATTTTAAACATTAAAAACAAGCCCATCTTTTGACATTGAGTTAAGAAGAAGCTATACATCCTTTTTTACTTTCTATTATGAAAATTCATTTCAATGAATTTGACACAAAATTAAAGGTATCAAAATTTATTGGAGTGGATTGTGACCTCCAAAATAAAAATCTCCTAAACAAACACATATTCTTAACCATTAGATACACAAACAATGTAACGTACCCAACCTACTTATACCACTTTTTTTTTTTTTTTATGCCAAAGACTTTGACCTAAAGAAAAAGCCGTGGTTTTGGATTGTATATTAAAAAACCAAACAATTGATGTCAGCAACAAGGAATGGGATGAAGGTAGCCGGTGATGAGCATATCTCCACCGACCTGCTCAAAGCAGACATCCGCCAAATTTAGCGCATCGGTCATCTTCACCATCCCCAACTCCCCAACCGGAGACGGAGCTCTCTCCCCTCCGATCACCTTCGGAGCCACAAACGCCATCACCTTGTGAATCACGCCGCCGGCGATGGCGGGTGCCGATAGAACCCCTCCGCACTCCCACAGCACCGATAGAAACCCTTCGGTCCCGCCTGCGGAGAATCGCTCCATCACGGCCCTTGGGGTTAGCGGATCGAACTCCACCACCTCCACGCCTTTCGATGCAAGCCGCCGCTGGAAGTCCCGACGAGCGCCCCTCTGCGTGGCCACGACGGTTCGAGACTCCGATACGTCCCACAGCCTTGCCTCCTCCGGCAGATCCATCGACGCCGACATCACGATCCTGAGCGGCGAGTGGCCCCCCGCCCGCCTCGTGGTCAGCTGCGGATCGTCGCGGCGCACCGTGTTCCCGCCCACCACCACGGCATCGCTCCTGCTGCGCACCTCCAACACGAGCTCCCGCGACGCCGGGCCGCTCACCCACGCCGCGTGCCCGCTGCTCGCCGCGATCTTCCCGTCCACGGTCATGGCGTATTTGAGCACCGAGAAAGGAATCCCCAGCGCGCTCCTGTACAGAATCGGAGCATTCACCTCCCGGCAGGCCTTCGCCGCTTCCTCCGTCTCAATACCACAAATCTCCTCTCCCCATATGTCCACCCGCTTGCCTGCGCTTCTGAGCGCTTCGATCACCTTCCCCTTCGCATCCCTCACGGGATTCCTGAGACCCACTACGATTCTGGCGACTCCGGCCTCGCACAGGGCATTCACGGCCTCGGTCACATGGGGTTCCAGATTCAGGTACGCCGTGGCGCCCTTGGCAAGCTCACGGGCACCCTCCACGGCCTGTATCTCGGCGCTTTTGGTCCCATGGGCATACAGATATCCTTCGCCCACTACCTTTGCGCCCCGAGCGATCACGCATCCGAAATTAGGGTGTGGAGCAGTTAAGCCCCCCGATCTGTCTGCAATTTTCGCAGCTCGAAGCAAGTGGTCGGCATCCGGATTGTTGCATGTGACCAGGGGCCGAAATGAAGCTCGAATTGAAAAAGCCATAGTGCTCTAAACAATTCGAAACCAAATTGATGTGGCCCTCCTTATATAGCTTGAACTTTTCGCTATATATTTAAACCACACCATTAACTTCACAAAATAATTAAAATAATATGGGGCAAGTCATTTTAGCTAAAGTTTGGAAATAGCCGATTGCACGATGCATTGACCTTTATATTAATTTAAGGTTTTTTCCATAGAGGTAGATGTCAAAGTACCGCGGCTATGATTAAATAAGTCACATGCTATATTGCGAGTTTTGATGTCGTTTCTTTATTTATAGAAATTTTGGTTTTAATATTTTTGATAATTTTGAGATCTTAAATTTTATATATTTTTAAAAAATATTTTTAGAACTTTTATAGTTTTTAATTTAAATTTTTTAAATACAACAAAAATAATATCAATAAATGGTAAATATTTTTATTAAATGTTTTTAATCCTTAAGTTTTAATGTTGGTTTTGGTTTGTTGGTTTTATGATAAGTCTCCCTAAAATCAATCCAATCATTCCTTAACATTTCAATAGCTTTTCTTCCCCCACATTCAATTTATTATAAAAACCAAACAAAATAATATTCACTCCTAATCCAAAAATAATATCAATAAATGGTAAATATTTTTATTAAATGTTTTTAATCCTTAAGTTTTAATGTTGGTTTTGGTTTGTTGGTTTTATGATAAGTCTCCCTAAAATCAATCCAATCATTCCTTAACATTTCAATAGCTTTTCTTGCCCCACATTCAATTTATTATAAAAATCAAACAAAATAATATTCACTCCTAATCCAAAAATAATATCAATAAATGGTAAATATTTTTATTAAATGTTTTAATCCTTAAGTTTTAATGTTGGTTTTGGTTTGTTGGTTTTATGATAAGTCTCCCTAAAATCAATCCAATCATTCCTTAACATTTCAATAGCTTTTCTTCCCCACATTCAATTTATTATAAAAACCAAACAAAATAATATTCACTCCTAATCCTAGATGTTCTAGTTAAATATCAATCAAATATCAAGTTTGTTGGAAAAAGACTACCGGGAAAAATGTCAATACTAGGGGTTAATCCCAGTGAAAAGGTCCAATTTGACTCTCCCATGTTTGATATGGATGAACCCTCCAAATTAATGGGCGGACAACATTTCCATGATCTTTAAATATATTGTGATATTTTTTTTTACAATTTTTTAAAGATTAATAAACATTAAAGAATATATGTACTATTTAATGAATATTTTGAAATATGAAAACATTGAAGTTAAAAGTTAATTCTCAACACATAGAAACAAAATACCATTAATCCATTAATATCTGAGAGTTTTACATGATTATCCAATTGAATAACAAAACTTTTCAATTTAAAAGAATGTAATGAATATTTTGAAATATGAAAACATTGTTTTGAAAGTTAAAAGTTAACTCTCCAAATTAATGGGCGGGCAACATTTCCATGATCTTTGAATATATTGTGATATTTCTTTTTACAATTTTTAAAAGATTAATAAACATTAAAGAATATATGTACTATTTAATGAATATTTTGAAATATGAAAACATTGAAGTTAAAAGTTAATTCTCAACACATAGAAACAAAATACCATTAATCCATTAATATCTGAGAGTTTTACATGATTATCCAATTGAATAACAAAACTTTTCAATTTAAAAGAATGTAAACTTAATATAGAAAAATAATTGTAGATTTGCTAAAGAAAACAAATTAAAGAACTTTTTAATGTTGCTTCAGGGATACTAAGAAATATCTTAAAAAACATCCACACAAATGTTGAGTTGTAAATAAGTACACAACATTCCTTCGGTGATAAAATGCCTTGGCCAATGATTGGCTTTTTAATTCGTCAAATGTATTTGAAATAGTTCTCTTAGAATAATATTGCCTAAAAAAGCCACAACGCCAAATGCCTTTGTTACTTAAATTCTATTATATATATATAATCAGAAAAGTTGGTTATGATAACTAATTATAAGTTAAAGCTTACGTGAATTGGGGTTTCCTCCTTAACTACTTATACGTCATACTTTTTGTTGGCACATTTATTAATATTAAGAAGGAGAGTGAATTAATATAGCATTGTTATTACTTTTCTTACAATATTTATCAATTTAATACTTTCTCAATCATAAGTAGTTAATGTCTACACTGCATAGAGATTCAGTATAGAAATTCAAATGGAAGAAAACTAAAACAATTTTTTTATAAAATTATGTAGACACCATCTTACTGTACAAAATATTTACAGGCACCAATCTGCAGAAGACACTAATCTCCTCAGTTGACCATCAATTCGTCAATGGTTGCAGACACTAATCTACTATTGCAATATTTGCAAGCACCAACCTGTTCGAGACACCAATGCCCTTAGCTGAGCACCAGCTTAACAATATGTAGGTACCAACATACTAGATTCAATTCTTCTCAGTTTATCAGTTGTACAAGATCATCACTTTATTCTAGGTCTTCATCAGTACAGATCATTCATTTTACCAACTGCTTTCACCTTCCTACAACACTCTTCACATGTTCACAACCTGTAAGACTTCAGATGTTCCTTTTCACCTTGCACCTCTCTACCACTATTAGACGATTACATTCTCTTCTCTTTCACTCTCTGGCATCCTCGAACCCCAGAGCCTTTACTTCTCTTCCACCCTTACAACTCACACTTTCAACATTGGATTCGAACACAATTATTTATACACGGAGTCCATGTGCCTAACCCCTTGTCCTTATGCCAAAAATTGTGCCCACACTAGTCGACTCCAGATTATTTGACTCTCCATTAAACTGGGCTGCAAAAGTCCTTTGAAACCGGTCCCAATCTCCCTCATCGCCCACTTTATTCGCAGGTTACTCTAGATAGGTGTTAACGCATAGCTACAGTAGGATAAATTTGAGAAAAAATCGCAATTGTTGATCACACAGTATAACCTTCATCATCGGGACCACCAGGTCACTGAGCTACCAAGCATTTTGAAACATGATCCATTGTTAACCAGTTTTTGTGGTCCTAGTATGGAACCTTGCCTAGAATCAACCAACATATGCTTTTAACCTTGATTGCACAACCATCGTCCAATCATCCTGGATTAGATCTCGACTGTCAATCTGTTTTACTGGCCGCCAGAACACACAACATGACCTCATTGCTCAACAACTGTCGAATCATGTTCATGATCAAATCTCAATCGTTGATCTAGTTTTCTTAATATCGGGACCACTGAGCCTATCGATTCACCGACCTACTAGGCTCCAAACTCATGCCTTCAACTTCATTGGTACTCCAATTCAGTATATCGTGCCCTTTGAAACTCACACACAACACCCTTTAAACCTTGATTGCACAACAACCATCCAATCATCTCTTGATTTTATCTTGACCATCGATTGATCTAGTTCCTTAGACATTGGGACCACCGGGCCACCACCCCCCCAGAGCTTTAACTTTTCACCTCAACAGTTGCTCCTGATCCGGTATGCCACTAGACGATCGACCCATCAGACTCACTGGCCTACCAGGCCACCAAACCCTAAGAAAATTTAGCATTGCACATTCAATCATTCACCCGATATCTAGTATACCGAAATGTTGGGCCCCACCACTAGGGTGTCGAACCATCGGGCCATCAGAATCTCTAATGTTGCATCTCAACTATTTCTTCAATACAGTATATAATATGACATGGAAACTGAAGTAGTCTCCACGTGGACTCCTTCTGCATGTATATTGGATGGCGTGGCACCAATACGTGGCCTAACACGTGGTTGGTGACATCACCTCCATGTGGAACCTTACTATGTGTGCTATTTGACGCGTCTACTGCATGTCCTAGATTTGACGGGGCATCGACTATCAGGCACTCAAGATTTCAACACTGTGTTTTCACTCTGAATGCCTAATGTTGGTGCACGGTTATAAGACTCTACGTTCAATTTATTCTACCAACAAACCCTATAGACACCATCCCTTTCATCATCACCTGCATGGAAGTTTAGTCTCACCCAAGGCATCTATTGGGGCTGCATGAACCAATTTTCTACAGGGAAGAGGGGATGGGAGGCGAGCATCATATTCATTCCTACTTATCTACCCTGTGGGCAATATTCTATGTCTCTTTTCCCTTGATTAATTAGTAAACTTTATTTATGTAGCACCATAGTGACATAGATTGTGACATAAAATATTCATGGTAACATTCATCATTGCTACACATCAATCATCTAATAAACAAATCTAGATCTAGTTATGCATAAATAGAACATCCAGGAACAATCACATAAAAAGTCATTTAGACACAAAATTTAATGTGGCTCACCCAATTCTTGGGCTATGTCCACAATGACTGGCTTCTTTATTATTCTTCGTGAAATCATCTTAGGCTTGTGAACTGCAATTACAATAGATACATCATGATATCCTTCCCCATCCTTCCCAGTC
>JZKD02S0376140.1:519168-541741 GCA_000966675.3 Picea glauca | reverse complement strand
TATAGGATTGTTATTATTTTTCTTACAATATTTATCAATTTAATATTTTCCTAATCATAAATAGTTAATGTCTATACTATAGAGAGATTCAACATGGAAACTCAAATTGGAGAAAACTAAAAACAATTTCTTTATAAAATTATGTAGGCACCATCTTACTATACAAAATATTTACAGGCACCAACCTGCAGAAGACACCAATCTCCTCAATTGACCATCAACTCGACAATGGCTGCAGACACTAATCTACTATTGCAATATTTGCAAGCACCAACCTGTTCGAGACACCAATGCCCTTAGCTGAGCACTAACTTAGCAATATGTAGGTACCAACATACTAGATTCAATTCTTCTCAGTCTATCAGTTGTACAAGATCATCACTTTATTCTAGGTCTTCATCAGTACAGATCCTTCATTTTACCAACTGCTTCCGCCTTCCTACAACACTCTTCACATGTTCACAACCTGTAAGACTTTAGATGTTCCTTTTCACCTTGCACCTCTCTACCACCATTAGACGATTACATTCTCTTCTCTTTCACTCTCTGGCATCCTCGAACCCTAGAGCCTCTACTTCTCTTCCACCCTTACAACTCACACTTTCAACATTGGATTCGAACACAATTATTTATACACGAAGTCCATGTGCCTAACTCCTTGTCCTTATGCCAAAAATTGTGCCCACACTAGTCGGCTCCAGATTATTTGACTCTCCATTAAATTGGGTTGCAAAAATTCCTTTGAAACCGGTCCCAATCTCCCTCATCACCCGCTTTATTCGCAGGTTACTCTAGATAGGTGTTAACGCACAACTATAGTAGAATAAATTTGAGAAAAAATCGCATTTGTTGATCACACAGTATAACCTTCATCATCGGGACCACCAGGTCACTAAGCTACCAAGCACTTTGAAACATGATCCATTGTTAACCAATTTTTGTGGTCCTAGTATGGAACCTTGCCTATGAAACCCTGCCTAGAATCAACCAACATATGCTTTTAACCTTGATTGCACAACCATTGTCCAATCATCCTGGATTAGATCTCGACTGTCAATCTGTTTTACTGGCCGCCAGAACACACAACATGACCTCATTGCTCAACAACCGTCGAATCAAGTTCATGATCAAATCTCAATCATTGATCTAGTTTTCTTAATATCGGGACCACTGAGCCTATCGGGTCACCGACCTACTAGGCTCCAAACTCACGCCTTCAACTTCATTGGTACTCCAATCCGGTATATCGTGCCCTTTGAAACTCACACACAACACCCTTTAAACCTTGATTGCACAACAACCATCCAATCATCTCTTGATTTTATCTTGACCATCAATTGATCGAGTTCCTTAGACATCGGGACCACCGAGCCACCGCCCCCCCGGACCTTTAACTTTTCACCTCAACAGTTTCTCTTGATCCAGTATGCCACTCGACGATCGGCCCATCAAACTCACTGGCCTACCAAGCCACCAAACCCTTAGAAAATTTAGTGCTGCACATTCAATCATTTACCCGATATCCAATATACTGAAATGTTGGGCCCCACCACCGGGGTGTCGGACCATCGGGCCATCAGAATCTCTAATGTTGCATCTCAACTATTTCTTCAATATAGTATCTAATATGACATGGAAAATGAAGTAGTCTCCACGTGGACTCCTTCTGCATGTATATTGGATGGCATGGCACCAGTACGTGGCCTAACACGTGGTTGGTGACATCACCTCCATGTGGAACCTTACTATGTGTGCTAGATGACGCGTCTACTGCATGTCCTACATTTGACGGGGCATCGACTATAGGGCACTCAATATTTCAACACTGTGTTTTCACTCTGAATGCCTAATGTTGGTGTATGGTTGTAAGACTCTACGTTCAATTTATTCTACCAACAAACCCTATAGACACCATCCCTTTCATCATCACCTGCATGCAAGTTTAGTCTCACCCAAGGCATCTATTGGGGCTGCATGAACCAATTTTCTGCAGGGAAGAGGGGATGGGAGGCGAGCATCATATTCATTCCTACTTATCTACCCTGTGAGCAATAGTCTATGTCTCTTTTCCCTTGATTAATTAGTAAAATTTATTTATGTAGCACCATTGTGACGTAGATTGCGACATAAAATATTCATGGTAACATTCATCATTGCTATGCATCAATCATCTAATAAACAAATCTAGATCTAGTTATGCATAAATAGAACATCCAGGAACAATCACATAAAAAGTCATTTAGACACAAAATTTAATGTGGTTCACCCAATTCTTGGGCTATGTCCACAATGACTGGCTTCTTTATTATTCTTTGTGAAATCATCTTAGGCTTGTGCACTGCAATTACAATAGATATATCATGATATCCTTCCCCATCCTTCCTAGTCGCTCTGTAGTGCAAGCCTCTCTCTGCAAAGCCCTCCCTAAACCTTCAGATATAGACTCTCTCTCATTCTTAGTCTATCCTCTCAGCCTCAACCTATCATCAACTCAACCTCAACAACCTATTCACTCAACAACATATTCTTCCCAACCCATTTCATATTTATGCATAGAATTTTAGGGCTCAAAACCCTACTTGCTTATCCCCAAAACCATATGACAACTCATTGTTTGGGCGTGCTTTTCCTATCTTTGCGCCTTCATGCTACTTTTACATTCCCGACTGTTGTTCTTCTGGATTTTGTGCATCTATCTACTTTTTCCTGCCTAATTGTTGTCCTTCTTTCTTTTGCACGCACCCTCAAAACTTAGTTCTTTGAACTTTTTGTCCAACATGCCTCCAACACTCCCTTGTGGCTCGTCTCGAGCCACTTAATCCTATTTTGTCACACCCCTCTATGTTTTCATGAAATTTTAGAGGGTTTCCTTTGTTGTCTCAACTTCTTTCTTGAACTGTGCTTCTTGTTCCAAAATATCCTCTACAACCTACGCTGTCAGGGTCATGAGTTTCTCCTCATTGTCGTGTGTTGCTTGCTTTATTATGCTCTACACAGCTGCCAATTCCCCTATTACCCTAAGTGATTCATCCTGCAGTGGTACTAATCATCATTAGAGAATATTTTGTTGTTCCCTTATATGTTCTATTTCAGTGTATGACTTTCTATTTTCCAGGATGGCCATCATACACTCAGCTAGTGGAAGCGTGCTTATGTTCTCTGAAGCCTTCTGTGCCTTTTCGTATGCATCCCTTATAACTTCCACAAATTTCATCTTTGGATCCTCCATCAAATTTTTCCAAATATATGTGCTTTCCTCACATAGCTTCACACACTCCTCATACAAACTCTTAATACCTGCTACTGAGGTCACAATGGTTCTTTCTCTTTGTTCCTTTTCCTCATGTGGTGTCCCTAGTGTGGTGCGTGATTCCAAGTCTTTGATCCTAGTGCAGAAGAACTTAATGAATTCAATGATTTTTTATACTTGTTCTTCAAGTGTGTCTTCTACCACCATCGATATTTCTGGAATATCCTTATAGAGTTTATGGATGGCCTATTGTATTTTCTCTGCCTGTTGCTCAACCTCATCCTTCTCCTTCAATATTCTTCTAGCCTTTTCCTCAGCCTCACTATTCTCCTTCAGTATCCTTTCATCATTTTCCCCAGTCATTCTCTTCTCTTGTAAATCAGTTTTGTAATCTTGTTGCAACTTTGTCTTCTCCATCACTACCTTTTCCAATTCGCTTTATGCTGACTCTACAAAGAACCATATTTCTTGTGCAATACCGATGTGAAAGCCTTGTAGTACTGCTATGGGAATATATGAAATGACTAAGTCTAGGTGACTTAATCATTGTACATGGTCCTGCATCTCAGGCATGAGGAACTCAATTACATCTGGTGAGATATTCAACACTCTACACCCTATTTCCATCTCTAAAAAGTAAGAACTGATGGCCCCTTCTTCCCTAGTCGGGCTTGTTGATGGTCCTTCGCCGGATCTGCACTCTGGTGCTATCCTTGTTTCTTCCAAGAACTGTTGTAATGTTGTTAACTGTTCCTACACTTGTTGGTGCAATTCTTCTTGCTTTCGCGTCACTTTCTCAACTGCTTCATCTGTGATGTCCCTCACTTGATATTTGATTCTATCGATGCCATCATCTGTTAAGGTGTAGATAGTAGGTTCTTTATGGGATTTCATCATCTTGAGAGCATTTGTTTTTTTTCCCTTACCCTTATCTTTCTTCTTTTCCCTCATGTTTATGATTGTTTGTTACTCATCTTCGATGTCTTTTCCTGTCCATTACCATGTTCTTCTGCATCGTTGTCAGGGTTCTACGTCTACGTTCCATTTGCAGAAACCTTCCAATCTAGATCCCAATCTTGCATGATTAGGTGGATGTCTTCTTCTGTGATCTTGTACTTTTTCTGGACCCATTCCTCTCTCGAGTCCTTCTTTGCTTGTATATAGATATGGTGTCGGTCTGCCCAGAACCACTCAATCGGGGTGTACTCCTCTACCAGTTGTGGTGAAATTATTGGTGTATCCTTGATGCATTTCTAAATCCTCTTGTCGTACATAAATAACTCCATGTTAGTGTTGATTTGTCTTCACTTTTTATTCGTGTACCATGGGATCGAAAATCTGCTTCTTTAATATACTATGGGACTGACAACCCACTTCTTTAGTCCATCTCCAAAGCTAACTAGGGTACATCTATAGTAACAACAGGGTACAAGTGATAATTGAGTGAGTGAAGGAATGATAATAGAATGATCGTAAAATGAACTAAGTCCAAACTATATGTATGCATGTTCCCAACTTGACATTTGTCATGTTGAGAACTACCTTGGGCCCACTTGTCCGCATCCTTAGAACTTACAATAAAATAATTATCCATACTTTATACATTAAAGAATATTAATACAATATTCCTTTGGGCTTAAGTCGCCCTAGCTTAGCCCCTTATTCTTAAATTTTATCCTCCTTTCCCTATCTAGTGGAGTTTATCCCCCCATACTCTTTTACATGGTTGATCTGTAGCAATGATGTGTTTTCCTTAATATTTGCATGTGATTACATATTACAATGATGGCTCATTGGCCATTTAACATCTAGCTCTCTAGCCTAATAACCACATAGGCACTCTGGCTTGAAAATACATATACACAAAGTCACTCTAGCCCCAAAATCGTGCACCTACTTCATTGTACACAAACTCAGGATGGTGTGCACCCATCCTTTAGTGTGCAATCCTCGCACACTTACATAGGTGTGTGACACATTATAAAATGTGAACACTTCTTTGGTATGAGATTCCCGCACATTGACTCAATGCATGCAGAAATGAACCAAAGAATTTATACCATTAACTCACTAGCTTATATGGATAATTAAATTTACATTTATATGTACAATTGGGGTTCATCCTAGGGGTATTACATTCCCCTCCCCCTTATTTATGCACTGTCCTTAGTGAAATGTATACAAATATACAACCAAAATTTCAAAAGTCTTAAAAAATGTGTGGGCTTTCTACCCAAATAACATCCTCATGCTCCCAAGTTGCATCTTTAGGACCTTACCAGGTCCAATGGACCTTTACTAGCCCTACGACTCGATTCTGGAGTTACTTGAACTTTCGATCCAATATGCACACTGTATGCACTTGAAAGTCTCCCTCTTGCTCCACCTAAATCATATTCCAATCAATGACATGATTAACATCAGGTGCATACTTTTTAAGCAATGACACATGGAATACATTATGAAAACACATTGATTCTGGTAAGGAAAGCATATATTCTACAAGACTAATCCTCTCCAGGATTTCAAACGAGCCATAGTAACGTGCTGCCAACTTTGAACAATTTCCCAACTTTAGGGAACTTATCTTGGATTTTACTTTCCAGAACACATGGCCACCCACTTTAAATTCCCTGTAAGTTCTTCCTTTATCATCATAACTTTACTACATGTCTTGGGAAACCTTTAAATTTTATTTTATTTTCATCATCTGCTTTTCCATTTCCATGAGTAATTATGGCCCAACCACTTCTCTATCTGTTGGGTTGTCCCATCTCATTGGTGTGTTTCACTTTCTTCCATAAAGTGCCTCAAATGGTCTCATCTTTAGAGATGTCTAGTACCCATTGTTATAATCAAACTATACCAAATGAAAATAATTCTCCCATTTTGATGGTTTATCTATCACATACATCCTTAGCATGTCTTCTATCACCTGATTAACGCTTTTTGTCTTCCCATATGACTTTGGATGATAGGTTGTGCTAAAATTCAGATTTGTTTTGAATCCCTTGAATAATCCTTTCCAAAAAAATTATGTAAATTTTGGATCTCTTCCAAACACAATTGTCTTGGGTATATCATGTAGTTGATCAATTTCACTCATATAAATATCAACAATGTTGGTTTCCTTGTGTGTGAGATTTACTGGAATAAAATGGATAGCATTAGTAATCGTATCCACTACTACCATGATAGAATCATGTTGCTTGTGTAGTTTGGTGATGAAATCCATTGTTACAAATTCCTATTTCCAATCAGGAATGGGAAATGGTTGTAGCAACCCAACTAGGTGTTTATTCTCAACCTTGACCTTTTGACACTCCAAACACCCGGCAATAAAATTAGCAACCTCTTTCTTCATACCTGACAAATAATATTGGCTCTTGACAGTTGCAACCGTTTTCTGGTAACATGGGTGCCCAACATAAGACACATTATGCATTTATTTTAAAATCAGATTTTTCAATTCCTGAGAATTTGGCACATAAATTCTAACCATGTACATGAGAATTTCATCTTTTTCTACCTTATATTCTTCACTTTTCTGCTGCAAAATACCTTGTTGTAATTTTTTCTTTATCTCCATGTATGGTAAATCTAAGTTTGCGGCCTCTAAGATTGTATATTTGAAATCTGAATGGTACATGCTAATGGTTGTAGCATGCATCTCATTCATCCTTATGTCGAGTGCATCAACCATGTTGTTCTCTTTCTCCTTGATATTCTTTATATCAAATTCATATTCACCGAGGAATTCTAACCACCTTCTTTGCCTAGCATTTAGAGTTGGTTTTCCAAATAAATATTTAAGACCACTATATGGTCTATCCTCAACTCAATTATTTTTCCCATGAGGTAGTGCCTCCACATATTCAAGGCATGCACTATGACTACCAATTGAAAATCATGAGTAGCATAGTGTCTTTCATGCTCCTTTAATTTCCTTGATTCATATCACACCACATACCCATTCTAACTAAGGACTCCACTAATCCCTTATATACATGCATCAATGCATATAATGAATTCTTCATTTGGATAAAAAATCCTTAGTATTGGATCACTTGTTAATAAATGCTTCAAGTGTTGGAAACTACTTTCACAATCCAATGTCCACTCAAAATTCACACCCTTCTTCTGCAAGGAAGTGATTGAGTGCACAATCTTTGAGAATGCCTCAATGAATCTTATGTAGTAACCTGGAAGTTGCATGAATTACCTCACCTGAGAGACATTCCTTGGTGTTGGCCACCTCTCAATATCCTTTATCTTTTCTGGGTGCACTGTTATTGCTTCCTATGAAGTTATATGGCCCGAATAATGAAATTTCTTCTGATAGAATGAGCACTTGCTCAATTTGGCATACAACTGATGCTCCCTCAATGCATGCAACTGTTAGACAGTTGGCTTAGGTTGATAGAAAATTGGTATGGATTGTTGGTTGTCATTGATGTCAACCATTGGAGAGTGATATTGTATATTGATGTCAACCCTTGGAGAAAGTCCGATAGGGAATTTCGGTAGCACAAAGGTTTAGGTAATGGACCCAAGTTTGTTTTATGTATAATGGTATGAGTTTTGATATATTTGCAGGTAAGACTATTCTAGATAGATAGTACATGTCATGCCATTTCTGGTGGTATGTGAAACGTCACATAACTCCTCACAGTTTGAGAGTTATGGCCTTACGAATTTGGAGGACCCTCATATCATGTTGGCTTGAAGTCCCAAAAGGAAAAGGAGGTCAAAGTTCTTGTAAAGAAGAAATTATTTAAATAATAAAGTGAAGTGACAAAGTAAAAAAGGATTATTTAAATAATAAAGTGAAGTGACAAAGTGAAAGATGATTATTTAAATAATAAAGTGAAGTGACAAAGTGAAAGAAGATTATTTAAATAATAAAGTGAAGTGACAAAGTCAAAGATGATTATTTAAATAATAAAATGAAGTGACAAAGTCAAGAAGGATTATTTAAATAATAAATTAAATGGAGAACTTTCTAATTATGGAAAGTGGTTAGAAGTGGGTTAGCCCTAAAATAAGGAAATTGGGTTAAGATGGTTAAAAGGTAACCCTTGAGGAAGCTACATGAAAGTATAAATAAGAGGCAAGGCTCTCTCATTTTAATTACACTTGAGCATATTGAATATCTACAGGTGACTTAAGGTAAACAAAGGATATCTAAGTCTAATTTCAGAGGGAAGGTGAAGTAAAGAAGGCCGAAAATTCAAGGGAGGATAAATTCTTTTGATGATGCTTTCTAAGGTATTATAGGTCATCTCACCATTTTGGAAATATTTTTTTTTCTAGAATGCTTCAGATATTGAAATTAGGATACCATTGAGGAAACATATCCAAGTAGTTGTGGTACAAATTTTAGCATGTGGGTTGCTGTATTTTTGGAGTTACACTTCGTGGAAAATAAGGTTTGTGGCTAGTCCTGAAACTAGTCTAAAACAAATGTTTCGGGTAAAAAAGTCATAACTTAATAACATATCCAAATTCAGTAAGACCAAATGTGTTGGTTAGAGTACAATCTATAGTATTCTATGTACAATTTTGAGATCCATACAACAAATATTCTATGCGAGGCACACTCTACAAGTTCGCTCTCTAGAATAAGCCAAAATTCAACAAGGTATGTCATTTTTGCTATAACTCTTTTTCTAAGAGGTTCCAATTAGTGAAACCTGGAGGAATTGCATAAAACACACTGAAGAAGATTGTGTACTATTTTTAGATATTTATTCATTACAGGTAATAGTTATGATTATTTCAAGTTAGGGTTGTTAACTATTCCAAAACTAGTCATGTGAAACTGAAGTAAAGTTTAATGAAAATGCTAGTCTCTTGTTGTTAAAGTTAAGTAAGGTTTGTAGGTATGTGATCATATACACCAGGTCTATTAAAGAGTTACAAATCAGATTTGGATTATGAAATTGATGAGGTATTTTGGTTGAGGTACATGTTGGGGACATGGTTGAGACACGTAGTTGATGGGTTGGCACATGCATGAGGTGTATAGTTGATGATGTTGGTACATATTGATGATTCATAGTTGATGAGTAGTTGATACGTGATTGGTACATACTTGGTACATGGTTGGAGACACTTGTTAGTAGTATTGTTGACACATGGTTTATGGATGATGTAACATACTTGTATTGGTATATTATTAAAAGCACACATTGATCTTGGTGATGATTATGAGTTGTTGTGTTATGCTTGGTTGATGCACATCTTTGAGATTTGTCTTGGTGATTGATCTTGGTGAGTAGATCTGATTTGGTTGATAAGATTGATGAGAAATATTGTTGTGATAGGTTTTTTGGACAGGTTGTTGTGACAGGTTATTTGTACAGGTTTGGTGCATGGTTGATGCACTTATTCAAGGTATAGGTTGAGATACAGGTTGGTGCATGGTTGATGCACTTGTTTATGGTGCAAGTTTGTTGGACCTTGACCAAGTTTTGAGGAACACTTGGTCATATTTGACCATTTTTTGACTTCGACAGCTTGTCAAAGATGGAGCGCAACGCGAAGTGAAGATCGTGGAAGCTAGACCCCTTTCTTGGGTCCTTTTTGGGTTTTGGGGGATAATGTAATGGGTATGGGATGTCGCCCCATGTGTTTACCCATGTTTAGGCCTATTTTGTAAATTATAAATAAGTATCTAGGCAATGTACGAGAGGATAAGATAAGATAAGTGCTAGTAAAGGCTTTGTGTATATTGTGTGACCTACTTCCAGAGCTGAGTGCAAGTGTTGTAAGTGTTGAGTGCATGGATTGTAAGAAGGCTTTGTGATATTTCTACTCAGGGAAGGAGGATATGATGAGGTGTGTGCAGATCTCATGTCCTATGAGGAGTACAAGTGTGAGCTTTGTGTTGTAACCCAATTGACCAAAGATAATAAAGAAGAAGAAGACTTTGTGGATGTAGCCCCAGGGTGGCGATGAACCATGGTAACTCTGTGTCTTGTGCTCGGTGCTTCGACCTAATGTGTTGGTCTCTTTCCATGTGTTATTCTTTGATATGATTATGCTATGTGCTTTGCTATGATATACATAGATAGATCCACTTTCCTTTGTGCTTCTTAGATGTGTGGGTGTAGATATGACATATATGAAAGTGTTGAGTGCTAGAACTATTTTTTTGTTGTTAAGTGCTAACTTAACCTAGATATAAGTGAATGTTGTGGTGCTCTATGCCATCTGTGAAGTGCCATGAGGGTTAAATACTGATGAATGACCTAATATAAAGTGCTTGCTAAGAGTAAGAAGCACAGATCTATGTCCCAACTAAGGTTGCAGACACCTGAGTCTTGCAACCACCCCTGCCTCTACCCTGGGTGAGACTTCATCTGCTTCACAGGTGTTGCCGAAAGGGTCGGTAGTTAGGGTTTTGTTGGTGCTTTGTTGAAGTGTTCAACCCTGGGTATGCCCCTGTGCCAACAAATGGTTTCATTCTCGGGACCTAAAACTATGATTGTTGGGAATTGAGGAAGAAGAAACTTTGTGCAAAAGAAAGCTCTGTGCGTGGATATGTTTCCCTAGTGCGCAATGTTATACTCGACCTGCGAATCTTTGTGTCAGGAATAAGGTCATATCTGAATAAAAGAAGAGAGATATGAATGCTCTGTGCTCTAAGAAAAGTAAAAGTGGAAATTTCTTAAAGAAAGAAGTTAGATCTGTAGAAAAGAGGTAAGATCTATAAGCTCTGTGCTCTAATAAAGGTAAGAATAGTCAAAAGTTCTTAGATCTAGAAGCTTTGTGCTCTGTAGAAGTAAGATAAGTGAAATTTTTTGTTTCTAGAGCATGGATCTAGGTATGTTTAATAGATTATGTCCTAGCTTAAAAACTAGGGCATTAATAGATGAAAGAAAGTTTGATATGAATAGATCTGATAAGTATAATGATAGATATGTTATACCTATGCATAGAAAGAATGTCTAGACTAACAAATGGATGCAGGATCCTAGAAATAAATTTTTGCAGGCTAGCCATCATGATCCTAGTGCACAGTACAAGAAGAGTTGGGGATCATTGAAGAGAAAGAGAGGATTAACTCTTTGTTTCAGTTGCAGAAGACCAGGACATCTTGCTAAGGAATTCCCTGGGAGAAAACCTAGTTGCCTTTGTTGTAAGGCTATGGACCATGAAGTACTAGATTGACCTAGAATGATTGCTAAACTTGAAAAGATGAATATGGAGAAAGCAAACCCTGAAGGAGACCAAGAAACTAAGATTATAGAAGAACCCTAGCAAGAATCAGAGATTAGGTTACTGAAAATGAAAGAAACCCTAAATGAACATAAAGATGCTAGTTTTTCAGATATCTTCAAAGAAATAGAGAAAATCGAAGTAAGAATAGGAGACTTCAACATCGAATGTGCTCTAGATGAGGGAACACAAATGAAAATTATGACAGAAAGTACTTGGGAAGGCCTGCTATGGTTCCTTCACTAGGAAGAATAGGGTTGTTTAAAGGAAAAATGGTAACCCTATGTGGCAGAATTACCCAGATAGCTATGAGTACCCATGGAGCTTCTACAAAGGAAGAGTTTGAAGTCATTAGATTTATTGAGGACCGTGCCCCATTTCCATCTTTGTTAGGAAAGATCTGGATTGAAAAAGACCAGATCCAGAGAAAAGAAGAAAAGGAAGCCCTAGAACAGAAGAAACAAGAAATCATGGAATTTATGACTAGAAGGATCGCCTACTTGATGGAGGAACAAGAGAACAGATATCAGTTGTTGAAAACTAGGGACCTGGATGCGAAGCTATAAGATTGTTAGAGGAATAATATAAGAATGAAATACCTAATCCATATGAGGAAGGAGTATTACCCTTAGATCTGAAGAAAGAACCTCAGTAGCGCGAAGTGCCTATGTCGAGAGAAGATAAGACTCAGAATGGAAAAAGGATGACCGAGATGAATCTCACTAGGAAGAAGGCTAGGAAGCTAAGTAAGAAGAGATCCAATATTGAAAATTTATAGAAGGTTCCGAAGGAAACTTCGCAGAAGGAAAAAACACAAGAATTGAGCGTCGCGGGGATATCAGAACAACGACATATGCCACTTCGCCGAGGCAAAGTAATATAGTTGTTGGAAGCCAATATAACCGTTCGATTATTGCTCTGAACGGGTCCGGAAGAAATTATGGCTCGCCACTAGACCATTAGACCACACCATAACGGAGAGAACATAAGTTAATGCATCCTCATACCCGTTGCAAGCAAACCGTTGCTAAGTTTCCTTACTTAGTCCGTCACGCCACACACCGAGAATAATTTTTTCTAAGCGAGAATTTGACCCCAAAACCTGAGATTAATTCACCCTATGATCATTTCCTTGTTCCCATACCATTCACTGTAGTCTCTGAATTCATTTTACACATGAGATAGTTGACCCAAGCTTGTATGTCGGACGAGCTCAACGCTGCTAAGAAAGTAGTTGAAGAAGTTTTGATTGACTTAATGACTAAGAGAGTCATGTCGGAGTGAGGATTATCTACAGGAGTCCAAGCATCGTCAACGAGAGGACCCTAGGCCTCCCCTTCCACTGCTCGTGCCGTTCCATCCCAAAAGAACGATGAGAAACAGACCAAGCACAGGGATGACATCACAAATGCCAAGAATATCCCATGCATTCTACCTACCTACTTACCACCTCTAAGTGGTGCCATCAACTGTGATAGTGTACCTCATGAATTTGAGTAAACTTTGATCACCGCGTATCTTCCGAAAGGGGTGCACATAGTTCGTGCTAACTAGGATAAGCTCATAGCACTAAAATTTAGTGATTTTAACCTTGGAGATCGTAAGGTTTACAACATGTTAGCCCTACATAAGTACTTAACCAGGACCAAAGGAAATAATTCTAATATTGTCTCATAGTCATGGACCTAGAACCTTGTGCAGTCCACACTGCTTAATGAAATGAAGATCCCACACTTTGGCAGACACTAGGAAGTCAACACATGCATCAAGTTGTTGTTTTCATGCTATCACGGAGGATACTTATGGTTGGATTGCCACATCACTGTGTATCCAAGCTTGATCAATCGAATCACAGGCCTTAGTATGCAAGGACCTGACCCACAGGAGTTTTACCCTGGAAAGACCTCAGACCGAGCACTAGTGCAGAGGATAAAAGAAAATTATGGTGATGTTGAGAAAGGCGCATGAGGCTACAAGGTATCCTCTATCTAGAGTGGCGCAGTGTGCCTTGCCTGTCAGTTGATTGCGGGCAAGCTAGTTCACAAGAAAAGACCAACACAAGTGATTAGATTCGTAGTCGACCTCGCAGGGAAGTGCACCGAGGGACTATAGATGAACTGGGCGCAGTACCTTGTAAACCAACTAGATATTGATTGCAGAGAAGCACAAGACCAAGGGTACAAGTTCCACTTGAGTTGGTTGCTCATACTAATCTCTTTCATCACCTAGGAGATACCAGAAGGTGCCACTTTTATGGAGATCGAACCCTTCGAGCCACTGGCTGCAAAGTTTTGTATGTTGTGGTACTCCAACGACATGAACAAGCAGTGGTAGTCCAATGTCATCTTACACGTTTATTACAACCAATTGAAGAATGCAAGCCAGTCTACACCGCGCCTCACCCCAAACACACTTCATAGGGTTAGACCTTTGATAAAATTCAGTGTGGACCGCCACTTCACCTATATCACAGTGCGCACTGATGAGAACAAACAACATTTCCATTCATACTACAAGTTAACAAAAGAAGACTTGGAGCAGATTACCAAGAAATGGTTAGCGGACCTCCTTGTTGCAGCGGACCCCACAAAAATGTCCAACATGGAAAGCCCTGAAGGTATGCCGATATCCATAGCACATCCACGAAGACTACTTCAATCTCACCTATGTAGGGAGGTGATGGTGAAGAACTAGGTGGCACAGAGGTTGAGCAAAACAAAGGTGAGGTTACTCCACCTAGAGAGGAGGATGATCCCACTGAAAAAAGGAATATTACCCCACCAAATCCCTCATCCCGAAAGAAAACTAAGGCCACCCATACTACGTTTAAAACTATCCTCACACTGGATGACTTCGACTTCTTAATCGCTACGCTGAATGATGCTTCACTAGAGATCGCAGAAAAAAAAGAAAAAAAGTAGGAGGAGGTATTCAGCCAAATCAAGAGTGAACTTCAAGAAGTGGAGCAGGCACTCCAATCTAGCTGAACAGTTTCTACTGTGCCCTTGGCAATTGGAACAACAGGAACAGGTGATGAGCCCACCCAATTACCCAGCTCACCTTCAATGAGCTCAAAAAGACACAACGCAAGCCACCTAGGCTTTGAAACAAGTACAGAGTGCACTTTTAGAACAATAGAGTAAGGAAGAATGGGAAAATATTTCCATGCAAGTGAAGTGGGATGAGGAAAAAGCACAGTTATAGCAGAGCAAGGACCAATTGCTAGTAGAGAAACTTGAAGTACAAGAAAGGGTTCACAAAGCACTTCACTTTGTGATGGTCATAGAAGTAAATATTGAAGAACGTTTCCAACAGTAGGTGGCACAACTTGAAGAAGAAATCCAACAACTTCAGTAGTGCATCATTGATATGGAACTTCTTACCATGCCCAAGACTCCTGAAGAAATAAGGGATCTAAGGGAGGCAACTTCCCATAGCGCAGTTGGCCGATTAAAAACCTTTGCCTTGGAATGCAAGTAGCTGAGCACTAGAAGCACCTAGACTTATGAGAACCTCACAGAGAATCTATATTTTCAGGCATTGGAGGCACAACTCCAAGAAGGAAAGTAGCATGCAGATATGCTATAGTTGCAGCTGAAGGCCTTGACCCCAGTCGAAATAATGAAGAGGTTTGCAGAACAACGCACTGCCCAACACCAGGTACACACAATGCAAAGTAAAGTGATGGAAGTCTCCCAACAACTTCAACCAATTCAAGAAAAGGCATGCCAACTGTTCAATGAAGTTGAAATCCAAGGAACCAAGCTTGAAGAGGTTTCCATCACCGCAGAACAACAACTGGAAGGGACAATAAACAATGCCATGATCTAGGAGTTCACTGAGAAAGAGGCTGTCTCATTGTAGCAGGTCGAAGTAGTTCGAGCCAAGATCGAGGTATTCGAGGCAGAATTGATCAGACCAGAGTGACTCGGGACAAGTCACAGGTGAGTGTTGGGGGCCTGTTGGCCCTTGACAATGTTTTGAGGATCACTTGGTCATATTTGACCATTTTTGGACTTCGACAACGTGTCAAATATGGAGCGCAATGCGAAGCAGAGATCATGGAAGCTAGACCCCTTTCTTGGGTCCTTTTTGGGTTTTTGTTGATAATGTAATGGGTATGGGATGTTGGCCTATTTTGTAAAGTATAAATAAGTAGCTAGGCAATGTAAGAGAGGAGAATATAAGCTAAGTGCTAGTAAAAACTTTGTGTATATTGTGTGACCGACTTGGATATCTGAGTGCAAGTGTTGTAAGTGTTGAGTGCATGGATTGTAAGAAGGCTCTGAACTAGATCTACTCGGGGAAGGAGGATTTGGCGAGGTGCGCACAAATCTCCTGTCCTATGTGGAGTACAAGTGTGAGATATGTGTTATAACCTGATTGACCAAAGCTAATAAAGAAGAAGAAGACTTTGTGGACATAGCCCCAGGGTGGGGGTGAACCATGGTAACTCTATGTGTTGTGCTCGGTGCTTCGACCTAATGTGTTGGTCTCTTTCCATGTGTTTTTCTTTGATATGATTATGATATGTGCTTTGCTATGATATACTTAGATAGATCCACTTTTCTTTGTTCTTCTTATATGTGTGGGTGTAGATTTGACATATATGAAATTGTTGAGTGCTAGACCTATTTTTCTGTTGCTAAGTGCTAACTTAACCTAGATCTAAGTGAATGTTGCGGTGCTCTACGGAGTGCCATGAGGGTTAAATACTTATGAATGAACTAGGATAAAGTTCTTGCTAAGAGTAAGAATCATAGATCTGTATCCCAGATAAGGGTGCAGACACCTGAGTCTTGCAACCACCCCTACCTCTACCTTGGGTGAGACTTCATCTGCTTTGCAGGTGGTGCCAAAAGGGTCGGTAGTTAGGGTTTTGTTGGTGCACTATTGAAGCGTTGAACCCTACGTTTGCCCATGTGCCAACAAAGTTGATTACATGTTGTTTGGTATAGGTTGGTGCATGGTTGATGCACTTTTATATGGTACATGTTGATTACAAGTTGAGGTACAGGTTGATGCATGGTTCAGTTTATTGGTACAGGTTTTTTGGTGCAGGTTGATTGGTACAGGTTGATTGGTACAGGTTTACAACATTATATCTCACAGTGATAGTGTGATAGTGGTTCCATCATTCTACTTATACTTCAGGGAGGTTAGATGGGGAAAGGATAGGTGGTTGTAGCCACCTTCCAGTTGTATTCAGAGAATATAGGGGGTTGTAGCCTCCTTCTCGTTGTAGCCAGAGAATTGGGGAGTTGGAGCTTACCTCAGGTTGTAGCCTGAGAAACTAGGGGCTTGGAGCCTCCTTCAAGTTGTAGCTGGAAAACAAAGGAATTTGGTGCTTCTAATGAATGTAATTCTTAAAGACATATAAGAAGAGATAAGAGAGAATATAATTCTTAAAAAACATGAGGAAGCATTTAGTAAAGAAGAGAGAAGACTAGAAGAAGAAATAATTACATTGAAAATCCAACTTGAAGAAGCAAAGAGAACATAAGAGGTCATGAAGTCTTAGATAATGAATAAAGAAGAAGAGATTGATAATCTTGAAGAAGAAGTTGTCACACTAAGAGTAAAAATCATTGTTGTCATAGGGGTAGACCCAGGTTTCAATGCTTACAACAACACACCAAAAAAACCCTAACTACCGACCCTTTTGGGAACACTTACGAAGCAGATAAAGTCTCACTCGAGGTAGAGGCAGGGGTGGTTGTAGGACTCAGATGTCCGCAACATTAGCTGGGACACAGATCTATGATTGTAACACCTTAAAAGAGCACTTAGTAGTTATAGTTCATTAATATTCAGTCTTAGTTTACAGCACAACTAAACCCTAATAATGGATTAGCACAGTATTCACACAGATCCAATAGATTCAAGCACTAAGAATACTAAAATAGATCATATCTAGCATTCATTCACATTATTCAGCACCAATCTACCATATTAGATTCTTCTAAGAATATATCAGTGCACTAAGCATTTAACCACATAAACAAGAGAGCAACTATAAAGCACAAAGCAACCAAAACAAAGGATATACGTGGTTCACCCCCACCCCAGGGCTACGTCCACCAACTCTTCTTATTTATTTATTCCTGTCAATATTCTACATGCATAGAGCCATGATATCTTACTCCGTAGATGACAAGATATTTGTGTGCACTCCGCTAGATCCTCCTCCTTGAGTTACAACACAAAGCCTCTTCGTAGTCTCTTAGAATCACTTTCACTTAGCCTTGCAAATCTCACACAGTATGCACAAAGCAATTAGAATTATCTCTTGCACTTAGAATAACATCAAAAACCTCTTTTCCCTCCTTCTCTTACATCGCCTAGAGTTCTATTTATACATTAAAAAGAGGGCCTAAACATGGGTAAATGCATGGGCTGACATCCCCATACCCATTACATAAGCCCAAAACCCAAAAAACCCTAAACAAAGATTGAGATCCTGTGATCTTTGTTTCGACTTGCGCTCCGCCTTCAAAATCCTATCGAAGTCCCAAAAATGGGTCAAACATAAACAAGGATCCTCAAAAATTGGTCAAGGGACAATAGGCCCCGAACACTCACCTATGAATTGTCTTAAGTCACTGTAGTCTAGGTAGCTTTGCTTCAAAATCATTGTGTTTGTCTCGAACTGCTTCGACCTATTGCTGCGCCACGACCTCTTGCTCGACAAACTCTTGGATAACTTCTTCGTTGACAGGTCCCTCTAAGCATTGTTTAGCTACAGTAATGACTTGCTCCAGTTCTTCTCCTCGACCTTCAATTTCTATGAACAGTTGGAAAGCCTTGTCCTGTATTGGTTGGAGCCTTTGAGTCACTTCCATGACTTTTCTCTGAATGGTGTGGACCTGTTGATGAGTAGTGCGTTGCTCTTGGGATCACTTCATCCTCTCAAATGCTGACAGGGGCTTCAACTGCACCTATATTGTTTCTTCTTGCTTCTTTGCCTCCTGGAGTTGTGACTCCAGTGCCTTCACTTCAGGATTCTCAGTGAGTCACTCATAAGTTTGGGCACTTTGATCACTTAGTTGTTTACATTCCATGGCGAGGGCCTTGATTCTCTGAACTACACTTCGAGCAGTTGCTTCTCTTTGATCCTGCACATCCTGCAGAGTGTTGGGCACTGTTTGTAGCTCTAAGTCTTCTATTCTTTGTTGAAGCTACTAGATAACTTCTGTGAGATGCACTACTTGATTCTCCACTCAGTCTTTTGCCTTTGGCTCTAAGCCTGTCACAAAGTGAAGTGCTCTGTCGAATTCTTCTTTGATTCCAAGCTACTCTGCGAGAAATTTCTCTTTTTCTTGCTTTACCTGCGCCCTCTCTTCTTCAAACTTGGTTTGAAGGTCATCCTTCTCCTTTTGTGTGACCTGACATTTCTCTACAATTTATTATTATGCTTGTTTCAGGGTCGCTGTGGCCTGGTCTTTCTCAACTTGTGCTTGACGAAGTTGAGCTTCGGTCACATCAACTAGTCTGCGGAGTTGGGTAGGCTCATCTCCCAACTCTAGTTCTTGTGATGGCGAGAGCGCAGTGGATACTGCGCAGCTAGATTGAAGGGCCTGCAATTAGTACATTTCCAGTTCCATCCTTGTTCGCATAGGGGCATACCTAGGGTTCAATTCTTACAACATCTCACCAAGAAAACCCTAACTATTGACCCTTTTGGAAACACCTACGAAGAAGATGAAGTCTCACCCAAGGTAGAGGCATGGGTGGTTGCAGGACTTAGATGTATGCAACCTTAGCTGGGACACAGATCTGTTATTGTAACACCTTAACAGAGCACTTAGTAGTTATAGTTCATTAATATTCAATCTTAGTTTACAACACAGGGAAACCCTAATAATAGATCAACACAATATTCACATAGATCCAATAGATTCAAGAACTAAGCATACCAACATATATCATATCTAGTAGTCATTCACATTATTAAGCACCAAGCTACCATATTAGATTATTCTAAGCATATATCAATTCACTAAGCATTTAACCAGATAAACAAGAGATCAACCATAAAGCACAAAGAAACCACAACACAGGATATACGTGGTTCACCCCCACCTTGGGGATATGCCCACCAACTCTTCTTCTTTATTTCTTCCTGTCAATATTCTACATGCACAGAGCCATGATATCTTACTCTGCAGAGGACAAGAGATCTATGCTCACTCCGTTAGAACCTCCTCCCTGAGTTACAACACAAATCCTCTTTGCAGTCTCTTAGAATCACTTGCACTTAGCCTTGCAAATATCACACAGTATGCACAAAGAAATTACAATTATCTATTGCACTTAACATAGCACCAAAAACCTCTTCTCCCTCCTTCTCTTACATCGCTTAGACTTCTATTTATACATTACAAAGAGGGCCTAAACATGGGTAATCCCATGGTCAGACATTGCCATACCCGTTACATAAGCCCAAAACCCAAAAACCGCTAAACAGGGGCCGAGATCTCGTGATCTCCGTTTCGACTTGCGCTCCGCCTTTGAAAGCATGTCAAAGTAACAAAAATAGGTCAAACATGACCAAGGATCCTAAAAACTTGGTCAAGGGCCAACAGGCCCCCAACACTCACCTATGACTCATCCCAAGTCACTCTGGTCTGGGTAGCTCTGCTTCAAAAGCCCCAATTTTGGCTCAAGCTTCTTCGACCTATTGCTACGCCACAACCTCCTTCTCGATGAACTATTGGATAAAAACTTCGTTGACAGGTCTCTCTAAGTGTTGTTAAGCTCTAGTGACGACTTGCTCTAGTTCTGATCCTCAGACTTCAATTTCTACAAATAGTTGGAAAGCCTCGTCTTGTATTGGTTGGATCCCCTGAGTCACTTCCATGACTTTTATCTGAATGGTGTGGACCTGCTTTTGTGTAGTGTGTTGTTCTTGGGATTACTTCATCCTCTTGACTACTGACAGGGGCTTCAGCTGCACCTGTATTGTTCATGCTTGCTGATTTTCCTCCTAGATTTGTGACTCTAGTGCCTTCAATTTAGGATTCTCAGTGAGTCACTCATAAGTCTAGGCACTGTGATCACTTAGTTGTTTACATTCCATGAAGAGGGCCTTGATTCTCTGAAATGCACTTCAAGCAGTTTCTTCTCTTTGATCCCTCACATCCTCTGGAGTGTTGGGCACTACTCGTATCTCTAAGTCTACTATACTATGTTGAAGTTGTTGGATAACTTCCGCGAGCTGTGTCACTTTATGCTCCTCTCAGTCTTCTACCTTTGGCTCTAATCCCTTCATAGAGAGAAGTGCTATGTTGACTACTTCTTTGATTCCAAGCTGCTCTGCAAGAAACCGCTCTTTTTCTTTCTTGACCTGCACCCTCTCTTCTTCAAACTTGGTTTGAAGGTCATCCTTCTCCTTTTGTGTGACCTGAAGTTTCTCTACCATTTCTTCTTGGGCTTGTTTCAGGTTCGTTGTGGTCTGGTCTTTCTCATCTTGTGCTTGACGTAGGTGACCTTCGGTCACATCAGCTAGTCTACGGAGTTGGGTAGGCTCATCTCCCAAATCTAGTTCTTATGATGGCGGGGGAGAAGTGGATACTACGCAGCTAGATTGAAGGGCCTTTTGTACCCCTTTGAGTTAAACCTTGATCATGTCGTACATCTCCTCCTGCTTGGCTTCATATTTCTGCAAGATGTCCTGCAAGGAATCTGCTATGGCTGGGATGATGAAGTCGAAGTCATCTACAGTGAGCACACTCTGCATCTTGATCAAGGTGGCTCTGGATTTCTTTAGAGAAGTGGGTTTCATGGGGGAAAACTTCATTTTCTTCAATGGATCAACCTCATCAACAGGATCCCTAAGCGGTGGTACTTTGCCTTACTTATGTTGATCTTCTTTTCCATTGGTCTCTTCTTGATCTACTTTTTCATCACCCCCTGGGCTAGGTGATACTGAAACAATTTCTTCCGATGCGCTGCTCAATTTTTGGACCTCTTCGATCTTATTCTTTCTGATAGGTCCAGGAGTATCCTTTTCTTCATGAGTGGTCTTTGGGATGTTGGTTGTGGAGCCTGATTATCTTCCTGATTTATAGGTCTTTTACTTTCAGCCGTGTTTATACCCCATGAAGTATTTACACCCCAGAAGTATGTACATTCTTCCACGCGTGGGAGTGCAGAGGGGGGGTACCCCCTCTGTGGGGTCCAAGGGGCCTATCCCCCCGGCTGGAGGGTCTGGGGGCAAGTGGGCCCCCAGCAGGGGTTCGGGGGCGAATCCCCTGAAGCAAAAATTGCCTTATAAAAGTATATTGTAATTTCATTGTAAATCTGGACCGTTCATTATAAGGTCGCAGATCTAACGGTAGAGATTATGTTAGGGTTTTTTTCCCTAGAAGGAAACCCTCTTTTATGAGGGAAATGTATTGCGACTATGGTTGATGGTGAATATTGTATTCTGAGAGAGGAGACTATGAGAGAAAGAAGAGGAAGTTACAACAGGTTTTTCTATAGGTTGTATCCCTTCATTTGCTAGATAATAATAATGGAAGGACCTGACAATTTCTCTGGTGGACGTAGCCCACACTGGGTGAACCACATAAATCTGTGTCTCTCTTGTATTGTGTGTCTTCTGTGTTTTGTTTCTGCATTTGATTTATTTTATTGCTTCGCGGTCCTATTTTTCTAACAACTGGTATCAGAGCGTAAGGTAACTTGTAGGAAAAGAGGGTTCTTGGTTCAAGTGGGAGCAATGTCGAAAGATGGAAAGTTTAGGGTCTAGAAATTTAATGGCCAAAACTACCAGTTATGGAAGATGCAGATGGAAGACTATTTTTATCAGAAGGATCTATTCCTACCATTGAGTGGAGTAGCAAAGAATTCGGTGGCCATGAAGGATGCAGAATGGGAGATTCTTGACAGAAAGGCTCTAGGAACGATATGGCTGAGCCTGGCAGCATTGGTGGCTTTCAATATTTCGAAAGAAAAGACAACGAAGGGTTTGATGGACGCGCTGGCCAAATTGTATGAAAAACCCTCGGTGTCGAATAAGGTATTTCTAATGAAGAGATTATTTAATATGAAGATGTCAAAAGGTGGGTCTGTTGCAGATCATTTAAATGAATTTAA
>JZKD02S0376140.1:477244-516331 GCA_000966675.3 Picea glauca | reverse complement strand
AGTTCTTGCTCAGTTTCAGTTGGTCTTCAAGAATGAAGATGAAGATGAGAAATTTTCTAGGTCCAAGAAGGTTCAGAGTCCAGCATATATAGCAGCGGTGGAGTTGTTGAGATCAATCTCCAAGTGGGAGATTGTTGGTTGTGGAGCCCGATTATCTTCCTGATTTATAGGTCTTTTACTTTCAGCCATGCTTATACCCATGAAGTATTTACACCACAGAAGTATGTACACTCTTCCACATGGGGGAGTGCAGAGGGGGGGTACCCCCTTTGCGGGGTCCGGGGGGCCTATCCCCCCAGCTAAGGGATCTAGGGGCAAGCGGGCCCCCAGCAGGGGTTCGGGGGCAAATCCCCCGAAGCAGAAATTTCCTTATAAAAGTATATTGTAATTTCATTGTAAATCTGGACCGTTCATTATAAGGTCGCAGATCTAACGATGGAGATTATGTTAGGTTTTTTTTCCCTAGAAGGCAACCCTCTTTATGTGGGAAATGTATTGCGGCTATGGTTGATGGTGAATATTGTATTCTGAGAGAGGAGACTGTGAGAGAAAGAAGAGGAAGTTACATCAGGTTTTGCTGTAGGTTGTATCCCTTCATTTGCTAGATAATAATAAAGGAAGGACCTAACAATTTCTCTGGTGGACGTAGCCCACACTGGGTGAACCACATAAATCTGTGTCTCTCTTGTATTGTGTGTCTTCTATGTTTTTTTTCTGCATTTGTTTTATTTTATTGCTCCACGGTCCTGTTTTTCTAACACGAGATTCCAATTAGTTCAGGTTCATACATTTCTGTGGGGTCAGAAGGGATGATGAGCTTTGCAGACCAATCCTTGGTTATCTCTTCAAGGTCCTCCTCTGTGAGCTTGTAGTATGATTGAAGCTCTTCTTTATACTCATCTTCATGCATGGAGATGAAGTGATGATCTATGCGAAACTTCCTGAGGGGTCTGAACTGGTGCATGGTGTTTGGCTTCATGTGAGGGAAAACTCCAATATCCCTCTTCAATTGGAGATAATATGTATGAAATACCATGTTCGACTGCCACTATTTTCCCGTATAGCTTGAGTACCAAAGTGTGGTGAACTTCATAGCGAGTGGATCGAATGGTTTAATGTCCCGGAAGGTCGCACCTTCTCGCATCTCCCAAGCGATAAATGAGATGAGGATCATGAGCCAACAAAAGTGGAACTCATAGCCCTGATCCTGAGATTCACGACAGTCTAATTCCAGCTGGTTGACCAAGTACTTTTCTCAGTTCATCAGGAGTCCTTCTACACATTTCCTGGTCAGGTCAACAATGAATCCTCTGACCTGTGTAGGTATGTTCTTTCTCACGAATTTTCCTAAAATCAGCTGGCAGGCCAGGCACACTGCTCCATTCTAGATGGAAGCTACCTTGTAGCCTTGCATTCCCTTTGCTACATCACCATATGTATCTTTGATCTTCTGTGTCAATGCGTGATCTGTAGCCTTCCTTGGGTAGAAGTCCTGCAGGTCGAGTCCCTGCATGCTCAATCTGATGATCCTATGGATCAGTGTCAGATCGATTGTGATGCGTTGGTATAGCCATAGGTAGCCACCATGGTAACATGAGAGAAGGATCTTAACACATGCGTTAACCTCCTGGTGCCTTCCAAAGTGTGGGATCTTCATTACATTCAAGAGGGTGTACTGCGCGAGTTTCATAGTCCATGGCTGGGGGATTATTTTTGAGTTCTTCCCCTTCGTCCTGGTCAAGTATTTGTAAGGAGTGAGCATGTTGTAGTTCTTGCAGTCCCCTAGGTTGAATTCGCTGAACTTCAATGTCTTGATCTTATCCTATTGCGTTCTAACTGCACGTATCCCCTTCGGGAGGTATGCAGTAACCAAGGTGTAATCAAAGTCTCTTGGGACACTGTCACGACTCACCATGCTAGGAAGAGGTGGGATGTAGTCAGGTAGGATGGTCGATATTAGCTTCACATTTGCCAAGTCATCTTGATTCTTGGTTCTCTTCTCTTTTGCAGGTCAGGATGGTCTGGATCCTTGAGCAGTCGATGAGGAGGCTTTCACTCCTCTCGTCGAGGAAGCTTGAATACATGCGGACATTACTTTCTCAACCATCAAGTCAATCAGAACTTCTTCGACAATTTTCTCTGTGGCACTGATCTCATCCGACATGCACGCTTATATTGGATAACTCGGGTGGATGAATGAGTGCTCAAAGCAATAGAACCGGTGTCGATCTTACCAAACAGAGCGTAGTAACAATGAGTTGGCTAGGATACAATTCACAAAAGTGTTTTTGGTTCAACAATCAACGCAATAAGTAGACAACGATGTAACGATTCTTTCCAATGGACGAGAGGCCTTCATCAATGCAGTTCTATCTGTTGTAGTGCGGTCCCAACAATCTGACGATGAGCTTTCTAGCCATAAATTTTTTTCTAACCCTTCGGGGCGTCGGGCTAATGGTTATAATGCTTTCAATGACTATATTGCTTTGCCATGTTGCGTTGTTTTGATATCTCGATGAAGTTCTAGTTTTGAAAACCTTCCTTCTGCAAATTCCCCTTTAGAACCTTCTGTAACCTTTCTATCTTTTCTCTCTTCTTACTAAGATTCTTAGCCTTCTTCCTTGTAGTCTTCAGCTCGGTTATCCTCTTTAGATTATGATTCTTATCTCCTTTTGGCATAGTAATTTCATGTTGTTGAGATTATTTCATGGGTCAATAGAGTAATACGTCTTCTCTACATGGGGTAGATGTTCTACTCGTCTATGAGTCTGCTTGTGTTATTTCAACTTCGACATCCAAATTTCCGGTTCTAAGTAGCTTCGATCTGTTCTCCTGTTCTTCAGTCAAGTGTGTTATCCTCCTAGTCATGAAATCTTTTAATTCTTGCTTCTTCTGCTCTAAGACTTTCTCTTCTTTCCTTCTGTCATGATCCTTTTCAATCCAAGGTTTTCCTAGTAATATAGCAAATGGGGTGCTATTCTCAATAAATTTAACAATCTCAAATTATTCCTCTGTCGAAGTTCCATGAGAACTCATAGATATCTGGGTGAGTCTTCCACATAGGGTTATCATCTTTCCTCTAAATAATCCTATTCCTCCCAATAAAGGAATCATAACAGAATTTCCTAAAGTTTCCCAAGTTCTTTCTGTCATGATATTTACTTATGTTTCTTCATCTAGAACACTGTCGATGTCGAAGTCTCATATTCTTTATTCTATGAATTCTTTTTCTTTGAAGATCTCTGATAAGTTGATATGTCTGTGATCATTTAGGGTTTCTTTCATTTGTAGCAATACATTCTCTGATTCTTTTTGGGGTTCTTCCATGGTCTCAGTTTATTGAAATTCCTCATGGTTTTCTTGTCTCATATTCATTCTATCAAGCTTAGCAATCATTCTAGGGAAATCTAAAATTTCATGATCGATAGCTTTACAACAAAGACAACTAGGTTTTCTACCAGGGCATTCCTTAGCAATATGTCTCGATCTTATGCAAATGTAAAAAAGAGTTAATCCTCTCTTTATTTGAAATGATCCCCAACCTTTCCTGTACTGCGCACTAGGATCATAGTAGCTAGCCTGCAAAAAATTCTTTCTAGGATCCTACATCCATTTGTTAGTCCAAACATTCTTTCTATGCATAGGAATAACATATCTTTCGCTATTTTTGTCAGATCTACTCATATCAAACCTTCTTTCATATAGTTGTGCCCTACTATTCAAGCTAGGACAAAATTTATCAAACATACATAGATTCATACTTTTGAAACAAAAAATTCCACTTATCTTACCTTTTCAATAAAAAAATTTCACTATTCTTACCTTTATCAGAGAACAAAGCTTTCAAGTCTTACCTCTTTTCTTCAGATTTGAACTTTCTTCTTGGCACAAATCTTCACAGGTCAAATAGACTACCGCGCACTAAAGAAACATATCTATGCACAAAGGTTTCATTTCTTCAGTTCCCAAAAATCACAATTTTGGTCCCTTAACAGAACCATTTGTTGGCACAGGGGAAGACCTAGGGTTCAACGCTTACAACAACGCACCAAAAAAACCCTAACTATCCACCCTTTCGACAACACCTGTAAATAATATGAAGTCTCACCCAAGGTAGAGGCAGGAGTGGTTGGAGGACTCAGATGTCTGCAACCTTAGTTGGGACACAGATCTATGATTGTAACACCTTAACAAAGTACTTAGCAATTATAGTTCATTAATATCTAGTCTTAGTTTACAATGCAACTAAACCCTAATAATAGATTAGCGCAGTATTCACACATATCCAATAGATTCAATCACTAAGCATACCAACATAGATCGGATCTAGAATTCATTCACATTATTCATCACCAAGCTACCATATTAGATTATTCTAAGCATATATAAGTGCACTAAGCATTTAACCACATAAATGAGAGATCAACTATAAATCAAAAAGCAACCACAACACAGGATATACGTGATTCACCCCCACCCTAGGGCTACGTCCACCAACTCTTCTTATTTATTTCTTCCTGTCAATCTTCTACATGCACAGAGCCATGATATCTTACCCTGCAGAGGATAGGAGATCTGTGCGCACTCTGCTAGAACGTCCTCCTTGAGTTACAACACAAATCCTCTTCACAGTCTCTTACAATCACTTGCAATTAGCCTTGTAAGTCTCACACAGTATGCACAAAGCAATTACAATTATTAGTTGTAGTTAGCATAGCACCAAAAACCTCTTCTCCCTCCTTCTCTTACATCGCCTAGAATTCTATTTATACATTACAAAGAGAGCCTAAACATGGGTAAACCCATGGGATGACATCCCCATACCTTTTACATAAGCCCAAAACCCAAAAATCCCTAAACAGGGGCTAAGATCCCGCGATCTCCATTTCGACTTGTGCACCACCTTCGACAGTTTGTTGAAGTCCCAAAAATAGGTCAAACATGACCAAGGATCCTCATAACTTGTTCAAGGGCCAACAATCATCAAGCTCAACAAGAACGTTGAAGAGACAGAAACATCCACATTAGTTGTAGAGAATGAAGAGAAGCACTTTATGTTTCTAGAAAACAAGAATGAATAAAATAGAAAGAGTTATGCAAAAGTACTCAAAGGAAGGAATCATGGTCAACCATAATATAAGAAAACTAATAAATATACATATTTAAGAAGACCATCCATGTTCAATCCACAAAGAAGTTTCAATCATTATCATGATCATTCAAGGAAGAAATTTAGAAGGACTACACCACAAAAAATATTATTCACTTCGAGGTATGCAAATTTATTTTATGGTCATTGTTTTTATTGTACTAACTTTGGACATAAGGTTGTATATTGCTGGGATTATTAAATAAATTTTCAAGCAAGAAATGCCTATGTGGCCCCATGTAACATTGAATGTTACAGATGTCATAACTATGGACACATAACTTGTGATTATAGAAGCATGATCGATACTTCAATGAAAGAGAACACTGCTATCAGATATAAGAAAGTATCGATAAGAAAATAGGAAGAACGGGTGAACAAAGACTAGGTCCCAGAGATCGCAAGATTGACAATAAAACGAGATGAAGAAAAATCTACAGAGAAAAAGAAGGATGTCAAATATAGAAAGGTTTGGAAAATAAATGAAAGAAAGGAAGGACAAGTAAATAAGGAACAGGTTCAATAGATTGTACTTTCAGGTATTGTAGTGAAAGATGAATCCATAGACATAAATAAATAAGTGAGAGCTCAGAGAGATGATGAATCTACCAATGAAGATGATGATGAATACACATTAGAGCATGAATTGTTCTGATCCATATGGCTTAGAGACTCTCAGGTAATATGAATATTATACAGGGGGAGTCTATGCGATAGTTGTGAGAGACCAAAGAACCATCCTTCGAGCAACTTGCATATTTTGAGAAGACATATCAAGAGAAGTCAGTTAGCAGAAGTACAATTTGATAGATTAATCAAGACTTCATGATAGTATAGTGATAAATGGGTTAGCATTATCGACAATTGCACAAGTAGAGTCTTGGACCATATGGAAAGAGATGGATTTATAAGAAAACTTAGCAGGTTTGGAAAAATATATGAAATTGGATGAGAGCATGGATTCATAGATTGGTTCAGAGAGTGGTTCAGAGAAAAAGGAACATTATCATAATGGATGATAATTACATAGGAAATGGCTCGAACAATGATAATGGATTCCAAATTGACAGATATTTTTTGGACACATGCAGTGCATATAACCGTTCACATTCAAAATAGAGTAACGCTCAGAAACAACAATGAAAAAACTCCCTATGAGATATGGAAAGGAAGTGCAGAGAACAACCTCTACATTAAGATATGTCAAATAAACCAAGCAAATTTTATTTCTCAAGCTAAGTATATCAGAGAAATGCTAACTAGGTTCAGAATGGAATATTGCAAACTAGTTACCACTCCTATGCAAACCAGTTGCAAGTTGAGAAAAAATAATGATTCAAAGTCTATAGACCAGAGGCAATATAGGTCAATGTTTGGTAGATTACTATATGTGACATCATCCAGACTATATGTAATGTAGGTAGTTGGACAAGTGACACGATTTCAAGCAACACCAAAGGAATCACATGTATTAGCAGTGAAGAGGATTTTCAAATATCTCAAAGGAAGAAAAGATTTTGGATTATGGTATCCAAACGGAAAGTATCTATCACTTATTGCCTACAGAGATGTAGATTGGGTAGGTTGCATTGATGATCGATGAATCACCAGTGGAGCAACGCTCTACTTGGGTGAGTGTTTAGTATCATGGTTAAGCAAGAAGCAATCATCAATATCCTTATCTATATATGAGGTAGAGTATATTGCAATAACAACATGTTGTACACATGTTCTATGGATGAAACAAACTCTGAAAAATATATATGTTGAGTATGATGAGCCTTGTTGGTGTACAAATATGTTCAATATATATCTTACACTCATTTAAATGTCAATCCAAGATTCGTAATCAAAGAGTTGTTACACTATATGTGCCGAGAACAGGGAACCTACCTAAGTCTGTTGCATATAGGAAATAATTAATAACAAAAAAAAACTTTGTTTCTAAGATTTCTAAATACTTCAAATGTCTTTGAACTTAGAAAAGAAAACTATAAATAAACAACCAATTAAAGAGATGTTTTCCTAAAGAAACAAGTCTGTTCATTTCAGGCTCATGAATTAAAGGGATGAACTCAAGAATCTTGTCTCCTATAGAAATCAAAATAGTAAATAGAAATCTAATCCAATCACTCTTGAAATCAAAACCAACTCCAACTTCATGTGATTCAAACAAAACAACACAAGGAATATTCAGTATAACTAAGAGAATTCATTACAGAGCATGAAGATGAGGTATAAAGTCCTCTGGTTCCTTGATATACTAAATCTACTGCAATCATAAACTCAAGATATCAGTTCCATGCTTCAAATAATTAAATGGCCATCTTCAACATTTGAGAATGAAATATCTATTCAATCTAGCACCTAATTATTCACAATAATTCAAAACGATTAACTCAATGTTGAACTCTGAATATAAATTAAGGATTAATCATGCACACACTGTTGTAAAATATCCACACAAACACATAGAACATATACAAGGAGGTTTACCTTAGTTGGGGCGGTGGGCCCTTGCCAAACCAACAAGGAACCTCTTAAGAAAGTAACCGACTAAATCTTTTTACTCACATTCAAGAATTGGCATAAACGATCTTTTGCATTAATTCAACTGGTAAATTGGATCAACAGTCTTTTACTTCATACATAAAAACAATGGGTATTGTTTGGTTCTAATAGCATACTTCGTTACATTCCATATTCTCCACTCCCTATACAACATTCCTTACATAAGTTAAGATGATACTACCAATATCTATAGATAAGAATTAAACAGTTTGAGAGATTTTACAATTGATATTTACATCCAATTTCTAGGAATCGATTCCATCCTCATGACACGAAGTGCATGAGAAATGGAGTCTCTCATATTCTGGAAAAATGATTTGGGGAGCTTCTGTTCAACTACCTTATCGAAATCTTCACCACCCTACTGGTCCAAATGGAAGATTTTGGAAACAGAGGTTTCGGTACCGGAATACACACAGTCGCGAGTCTGGTACCAGAATGGACGTAGAGCAAACAATACCAGAATGAGTACATAACATAGTATCGGATCAAAACTGCCTTGGGTACCAGAATAGCTTTGGTGCTGGATTGCATGATGTCTGGTAGTACCAGAATAGTGCAAGTACCAGATAAGCTTCTCATGAGTCAAACTATTAGGACTATACAAAATAGAACACTTTAATCGAATTAATTCAAGAAAGTTAAACAAAACATGATTTAAATATCAATTACCTCTTGTGATCATGAATACGATCATTAGGTATGTGTGTGGGAGGAAAATAGTCAAGTATAGGCTCATATCATAGGAAAAAAGGCTTATATACAAGGTAATATAGGGCATTATATATGTCAAAAGAGGGACTCAACAAGCCCATTCCAATCTATTGTGATAATACAAGCGTCATCAATATCTCAAATAATCCAGTGATGCACTCCAAGATGAAGCACATTCCAATCAAGTATCACTTTCTATGGGATTATTTACTGGATAGGTAGAGGGAGTATGAGTTTGATATGGTAAGAGACATCATGACCTTGCACTCTGAATATTTTGGGGGATAGGGACATCTTATCTTATAGAAATTTGGTCGAGGATTTTTTCAAAGGTTCATGAAAGAAAGGGTATGTCATGATCTGAGAGCAACCAGATGTTTTTAAATGCATATTTAGTTTAATTCATTTAAATAAAATGAAAACAAATGTTGAATCTGTATGTCCTTGTACTAATAATTGAACAAAAACTTGGAAATATGATGAGAGTTACCAGTCACATCCTTACCAGTACTGGATCATCTAAGTACCGGATCACCTATGTGCAGCGTTGGAAATAGTACAAGATCAACTGTGTGTAGAGCTCGTAATTAGTACCGGGATATTGCAGGGTCCCTTCTTTAATACCATATAGGATCCGGTACTGGATACGAATAATGAGATGATTTGGTGCAGGGGTGGCCCTTAGTGTCAGATGAACATAGAGGTGATCATTGGTGTCGGATAAGCACAAAGATGAACATTGTTTTCTGGTGCTTGAAAGATCTTTGACACAGATTCTGGTGGCAGTGACTTGTAGAAATAGTTGGTGTTCTGTGATCATATTTGATTGAAAATCCATGTAGTTACCAAAAGTTTGTAGAGGAATAATGAAAGAGAGCTCTGTAATAGGAGGGTATTCTGAAATGACAAGTTACTAAGATGACAAAACCCCTTTACTTTTGAAACTAAGGTGATCACAGCTTCTGCTAGCATTTCCTCTTTTATTACAAACATAACAATAATAATCCTAACTACTACTTTTCTATGGATTTTTGTCGAGCCCAAATTATTTAATGCTCATTGATATTTTCAATTTTACAGAGTCTGAAAAACTTAAAGGAAACTCTCTATACTATCCCGTGGATTTTTATTGAGCCCAGGCCAGTTCTTGCTCATCGATATTTTCAATTTTAAAGGGTCTGAAAAACTTAAAGGAAACTCTTTATACTGTCCCGTGGATTTTTATCAAGCTTGGGCTAGTTCTTGCTCGCTAGTATTTTCAATTTTAAGGAGTCTGAAAAACTTAAAGAAGACTCCATCTAGTATATTCCCTCCTTATTTGTTTGTCTAGATGGGAACACAACCAACTTTTGTTTTGTTTTTGTTAGTTATATTAGAAAAATAAAAAAGAGATTTTATCTAATGACAGACCTATGTACAAAAGATGAATTTACGAAATTGAACTTATTGTGGTAGGTCGCCAAGAGGGGAAACCCTCTTACTTACCAGTTGCATTTCATAACTCTGAAGAACATTTTAAACGAAATCCTCTTTTGACAAAGAGAACATAAGTTAATGCAGCCTCATACCCATTGCAAGCAAACTGTTGCTAAGTTTCCTTACTTAGTCTGTCGCGCCATGCACCGAGAATAATTTTTTTTAAGAGAGAATTTGACCCCAAAACCTGAGATTAATTCACCCTGTGATCATTGCCTTTTTCCCATATCGTTCACTATAGTCTCTGAATTCATTTTACACCCGAGCTAGTTGACCCAAGCTTGTATGTCGGATGAGCTCAACGCTGCTGAGAAAGTAGTTGAATAAGTTTTGATTGACTTAATGAATAAGAGAGTCATGTAGGAGTGAGTATTATCTACAGGATTCCAAGCATCGTCAATGAGAGGACCCCAGGCCTCCCCTTCTACTACTCGCGCCAGTCCATCTCGAACAAACGAAGAGAAAAAGACCAAGCACGGGGATGACATCGCAAATGCCAAGCTTATCCTACGCATTCTACCTACTTAATTACCACCAATAAGTGGTGCCATAAGCCATGAAAGTGTACCTCATGAATTTAAGTAAACTTTGATCACCGCTTACCTTCCGAAAGGGGTGCATGTAGTTTGTGCTGACTAGGATAAGCTCATAGCAATGAAATTTAGTGATTTTAACCTTGGAGATCATAAGGTTTACAACATATTATCCATGCATAAGTACTTAACTAGGACCAAATGAAATAATTCTAATATTGTCCCGTAGTCATGGACCTAGAACCTCTCACAATCCACACTACTTAATGTAATGAAGATCCCATACTTCGGTAGACACCAGGAAGTCAACACATGTGTCAAGTTGTTTTTGTCATGCTATCATGGAGGATACTTATGGTTGGACCGCCGCATCACTCTGGATCTGACCTTGATCAATTGAATCACATGCTTTAGTATGCAAGGCCTTGACCCACATGAGTTTTAGCTTGGAAAGACCTCAGACCGAGCACTAGCACAGAGGATAAAAGAAACTTATGGCGATGTTGAGAAAGGAACACAAGGCTACAAGGTAGCCTCTATCCAGAGTGGCGTAGTGCACCTTGCCTGTCAGCTGATTGCGGGCAAGATAGTTCACAAGAAAAGACCAACACAAGTGACTGGATTCGTAGTCGACTTCTCAGGAAAGTGCACCAAGGGACTACAAATGAACTGGGCATAGTACCTTGTAAACCAACTAGAGCTTGATTGCAGACAAGCGCCAAGGGTACGAGTTCCACTTTATTTGGTTGCTCATACTAATTACTTTCATCACCTGGGAGATACCAGAAGGTGCCACTTTTATGGAGATCGAACCCTTCGAACCACTAGCCGCGAAGTTCTATACACTATGGTACTCCAACGACATGAACAAGAAGTGGTAGTCCAATGTCATCTTACACGCTTATTACAACCAATTGAAGAATGCAATCCAGTCTACACCACGCCTCACCCCAAACACACTTCATAGGTTTAGAACTTTGATAAAATTCAGCATGGACTGCCACTTCACCTATATCATAGTGTGCGCTGATGAGAACAAACAACATGTCCATTCATACTACAAGTTGACAGAATAAGATTTGGAGCATATTACCAAGGAATGGTCCGTGGACCTCCTTGTTGCAGCGGACCCCACAAAAATTTCCGACATCGAAATCCATGAAGGTATGCCGTATACACCTGGACCAAGCAAGACCAAGAAGGATGATGAAGTTCAAGATATCCATAGCACATCCATGAAGACTACTTCAATCTCACCTACGTAGGGAGGTGATGGTGAAGAACTAGGTGGGACAGAGGTTGAGAAAAACAAAGGTGAGGTTACTCCACCTAGAGAGGAGGAGGATCCCACTGAAAAAAGGAATATTACCCCACCAAATCCCTCATCCCAAAAGAAAACTAAGGCCACCCATACTATGTTTAAAACTATCCTCACACTGGATGACTTCGACTTCTTAATCGCTACGCTGAATGATGCTTCACTAGAGATCACATAAAAACAAGAAGTGAAGAAGGAGGAGGTATTTAGCCAAATCAAGAGTGAAATTCAAGAAGTGAAGCATGCACTCCAATCCATCCGAGTAGTTTCTACTGCACCCTTGACAATTGGAACAACAGGAATAGGCGATGAGCCCACCCAATTACACCAGCTCACCGAGAAAGTCAAAGCTCACCTTTGACGAGCTCAAAAAGACACAACACAAGCCACCTAGGCTTTGAAACAAGTACATAGTTCACTTGTATAGAGTAAGGAAGAACGGGAAAAGCTTTCTCTGCAAGTGAAGTGGGATGAAGAAAAAGAACAGTTATAGTACAACAAGGACCAGTTGCTAGCAGAGAAACTTGAAGTACAGGAAAGGGTTCACAAAGCACTTCTCTCTATGACAGTCATAGAAGTAAATATTGAAGAACATTTCCCACAGTAGGTGGCACAACTTAAACAAGTAATCCAACAACTTTAGCAGTGCATCACTAATATGGAACTTTGTACCATTCCCGAGACTCCTCAAGAAATAAGGGATCTAAGGGAGGCAACTTCCTATAGCGTAGTTGGCCGATTAAAAACCTTTGCCTTGGAATGCAAGCAGCTGAGCACTAGAAGCACCCAGACTTATGGGAACCTCACAGAGAATCTAGAGCTGCAGGCATTGGAGGCACAACTCCAAGAAGGAAAGAAACAAGCAGATACACTACAGTTGCAGCTGAAGGCCTTGACCCCAGTCGAAAGAATGAAGAGGTTTGCAGAACAACGCACTGCCCAACAACAAGTACACACAATGCAAAGTAAAGTGATGGAAGTCTCCCAATGACTTCAACCAATCCAAGAAAAGGCATGCCAACTGTTCACTGAAGTTGAAATCCAGGGAACCAAGCTTGAACAGGTTGCCATCACCGCTAAACAACGCCTGGAAGGAACAATAAATGACACAATGATCTAGGATTTCACTGAGCAAGAGGTTGTTGCACTGCAGCAGGTCGAAGTAGTTTGAGCCAAGATCGAGGCATTCGAGGCATAATTGATTAGACCAGAGTGACTCGGGATGATTCAAAGGTGAGTGTTGGGGGCCTGTTGGCCCTTGACCATGTTTTGAGGAACACTTGGTCATATTTGACAATTTCTGGACTTCGACAACTTGTCAAATATGGAGCACAACGCAAAGCGGAGATCATGAAAGATAGACCCCTTTCTTGGGTCCTTTTTGGGTTTTTGGGGATAATGTAATGGGTATGGGATGTTGACCCATGGGTTTAACCATGTTTAGGCCTATTTTGTAAATTATAAATAAGTAGCTAGGCAATGTAAGAGAGGAGAAGATAAGCTAAGTGCTAGTAAAGGCTTTGTGTATATTGTGTGACCGACTTGGATATCTGAGTGCAAGTGTTGTAAGTGTTGAGTGCATGGATTGTAAGAAGGCTCTGCACTAGATCTACTTGGGGAAGGAGGATTTGGGGAGGTGTGCACAAATCTCCTGTCCTATGTGGAGTACAAGTGTGAGATCTGTGTTGTAACCTAATTGACCAAAGCTAATAAAGAAGAAGAAGACTTTGTGGACATAGCCCCAAGGTGGGGGTGAACCATGGAACTCTGTGTATTGTGCTCGGTGCTTCGACTTAATGTGTTGGTCTCTTTCCATGTGTTGTGCTTTGATATGATTATGCTATGTGCTTTGCTATGATATACTTATATAGATCCACTTTGCTTTGTTCTTATTATATGTGTGGGTGTAGATCTGACATATATGAAAGTGTTGAGTGCTAGACCTATTTTTCTATTGCTAAGTGCTAACTTAACCTAGATCTAAGTGAATGCTGTGGTGCTCTATGCCATTTGTGGAGTGCCATGAGGGTTAAATACTAATGAATGAACTAGGCTAAAGTTCTTGCTAAGAGTAAGAATCACAGATATGTGTCCCAGATAAGGGTGCAGACACTTGAGTCTTGCAACCACCCCTACCTCTACCTTGGGTGAGACTTCATCTTCTTCGTAGGTGGTGCTGAAAGGTCTGGTAGTTATGTTTTTGTTGGTGCACTGTTGAAGCGGTGAACCCTGGATTTGTCCATGTTCCAACAAAATTGATTACAGGTTGTTTGGTATAGGTTGGTGCATGGTTGATGCACTTTTATATGGTACATGTTGATTACAAGTTGAGGTAAAGGTTGACACATGGTTTGGTTTATTGGTATAGGTTGTTTGGTGCAGGTTGATTGGTATAGGTTTACAACATTATATCTCATAGTGATAGTGTGATAGTGGTTCCATCATTCTACTTATACATCAGGGCAGTTAGACGGGGAAAGGGCAGGTGGTTGTAGCCACCTTCCAGTTGTATTCAGAAAACATAGAGGGTTGTAGCCTCCTTCTGGTTGTAGCTAGAGAATTGGGGAGTTGGAGCTTACCTTAGGTTGTAGCTTGAGAAACTAGGGGGTTGGAGCCTCCTTCTAGTTGCAGCTGGAAAACAAAGGAATTTGGTGCTTCCAAATGAATGTAATTCTTAAAGACATATAAGAAGAGATAAGAGAGAATATAATTCTTAAACAACATGAGGAAGCATTTAGTAAAGAAGAGAGAAGACTGGAAAAAGAAATAATTACATTGAAAATCCAACTTGAAGAAGCAAAGAGAACATAAGAGGTCATGAAGTCTTAGATAATGAATAAAGAAGAAGAGATTGAGAATCTTGAAGAAGAAGTTGTCACACTAAGAGTAAAAATCATTGTTGGCATAGGGGTAGACCCAGGTTTCAACGCTTACAACAAGGCACCAAAAAAAATCTAACTATCGACCCTTTTGGGAACACCTATGAAGCAGATGAAGTCTCACCCAGGGTAGAGGCAGGGGTGGTTGCAGGACTCAGATGTCTGCAACATTAGATGGGACACAATCTATGATTGTAACACCTTAACAGAGCACTTAGTAGTTATAGTTCATTAATATTCAGTCTTAGTTTATAGCGCAACTAAACCCTAATAATGGATTAGCATGGTATTCACACAGATCCAATAGATTCAAGCACTAAGAATACCAAAATAGATCATATCTAGCATTCATTCACATTATTTAGCACCAATCTACCATATTAGATTCTTCTAAGAATATATAAGTGCACTAAGCATTTACCCACATAAACAAGAGATCAACTATAAAGCACAAAGTAACCACAACAAAGGATATACATGGTTCACCCCCACCCCAGGGCTACGTCCACCAACTCTTCTTCTTTATTTATTCCTGTCAATATTCTACATGCACAGAGCCATGATATCTTACTCTGTAGACGACAAGATATATGTGGGTACTCCACTAGATCCTCCTCCCTGAGTTACAACACAAAGCCTCTTCGCAGTCTCTTACAATGACTTGCACTTAGCCTTGCAAATCTCACACAGTATGCACAAAGAAATTAGAATTATCTCTTGCACTTAGCATAACACCAAAAAACTCTTTTCCCTCCTTCTCTTACATCGCCTAGACTTCTATTTATACATTATAAAGAGGGCCTAAACATGGGTAAATGCATGGGCTGACATCCCCATACCTGTTACATAAGCCCAAAACCCAAAAATCCCTAAACAGGGGTCGAGATCCAACGATATTTGTTTTGACTTGTGCTCCGCCTTCAAAATCATGTCGAAGTCCCAAAAATAGGTCAAACATAAACAAGGATCCTCAAAACTTGGTCAAGGGCCAATAGGCCCCCAACACTCATCTATGAATCTTCCTAAGTCACTCTGGTCTGGGTAGCTCTATTTCAAAAGCCTCGAGTTTGTCTCAAACTGCTTCAACCTGTTGCTGTGCCACAACCTCCTGCTCGACGAACTCTTGGATAACTTATTCATTGACAGGTCCCTCTAAGCATTGTTCAGCTGCAGTAACGACTTGCTCCAATTCTTCTCCTCGACCTTCAATTTCTACGAATAGTTGGCAAGCCCCGTCCTGTATTGGTTGGAGCCTCTAAGTTACTTCCATGAATTTTCTATGAATGGTGTGGACCTATTGTTGAGTAGTGCATTGCTCTTGGGATCACTTCATCCTCTCGACTACTAAAAGGGGCTTCAACTGTGCCTGTACTTTTTCTTTTTGCTTCTTTACCTCTTGGAGTTGTGACTCCAGCGCATTCAATTCAGGATTCTCAGTGAGTCACTCATAAGTCTGGGCACTGCGATCACTTAGTTGTTTATATTCCATGGCGAGGGCCTTGATTCTATGAACTACACTTTGAGCAGTTGCTTCTCTTTGATCATGCACATCCTGCAGAGTATTGGGCACTATTCATAGCTCTAAGTCTACTATTCTTTGTTGAAGCTACTGGATAACTTCCACGAGATGCGCTACTTGATGCTCCACTTGGTCTTTTTCCTTTGGCTCTAAGCCTGTCATATAGAGAGGTGCTTTGTCGACTGCTTCTTTGATTCCAAGCTACTCTACGAGAAATTGCTCTTTTTCTTTCTTGACCTACATTCTCTCTTCTTTAAACTTGGTTTGAAGGTCATCCTTCTCCTTTTTTGCGACCCGACATTTCTCTACAATTTATTATTTGGCTTGTTCCAGGGTTTCTGTGGCCTGGTCTTTCTCAACTTGTGCTCGACGAAGTTGAGCTTCGGTCACATCAGCTAGTCTGCGAAGTTGGGTAGGCTCATCTCCCAACTCTGGTTCTTGTGATGGCGAGAGTGCAATGGATACTGCGCAGCTGGATTGAAGGGCCTACAATTAGTACATTTCTAGTTCCATCCTTGTTTGCATAGAGGTAGACCCAGGGTTCAACGCTTACAACATATCACCAAGAAAACCCTAACTACTGACCCTTTTGGAAACACCTATGAAGAAGATGAAGTCTCACCCAAGGTAGAGGTAGGGGTGGTTGCAGGACTCAGATGTCTGCAACCTTAGCTAGGACATAGATTTGTTATTGTAACACCTTAACAGAGCACTTAGTAGTTATAGTTCATTAATATTCAATCTTAGTTTACAACACAAGTAAACCCTAATAATAGATCAACACAATATTCACATAGATCCAATAGATTCAAGAACTAAGCATACCAACATAGATCATATCTAGCATTCATTCCCATTATTAAGCACCAAGCTACCATATTAGATTATTCTAAGCATATATCAGTGCACTAAGTATTTAACCACATAAACAAGAGATCAAACATAAATCACAAAGAAACCACAACACAGGATATACGTGGTTCACCCCCACCCCGGGGATATGTCCACCAACTCTTCTTCTTTATTTCTTCCTGTCAATCTTCTACATGCACAGAGCCATGATATCTTACTCCATAGAGGACAAAAGATCTGTGTGCACTCCGCTAGAACCTCCTCCCTGAGTTACAACACAAATCCTCTTCGTAGTCTCTTACAATCACTTGCACTTAGCCTTGCAAATATTACACAGTATGCACAAAGAAATTACAATTATCTTTTGCACTTAGCATAGCACCAAAAACCTCTTCTCCCTCCTTCTCTGAAATCACCTAGACTTCTATTTATACATTAGAAAGAGGGCCTAAACATGGGTAAAACCATGGTATGACATCCCCATACCTGTTACATAATCCCAAAACCCAAAAACTGCTAAACAAGGGCCGAGATCTCGTGATCCCCGTTTCGACTTGCACTCCGCCTCGAAACTTGGTCAAACATGACCAAGGATCCTCAAAACTTGGTCAAGGGCCAACAAGCCCCCAACACTCAAATGTGACTCATCCTGAGTCACTCTGGTCTAGGTAGCTCTGCTTCAAAAGCCTCGATTTTGGCTTGATATTCTTCGACCTATTGCTGCACCACAACCTCCTGCTTGACGAACTATTGGATAACTGCTTTGTTGATAGGTCTCTCTAAACGTTGTTCAGCTCTAGTGATGACTTGCTCCAGTTCTGATCCTTGACCTTCAATTTCTGCAAACACTTGGAAAGCCTCGTCTTGTATTGGTTGGATCCTCTAAGTCACTTCCATGACTTTTATCTGAATGGTGTGGACCTACTTTTGAGCAGTGTGTTGTTCTTGGGATCACTTCATCCTCTCGATTGCTGACAGGGGATTCAACTGTGCCTTTACTGTTCCTGCTTGTTGATTTTCCTCCTAGAGTTGTGACTCCAGTGCCTTCAATTTAGGATTCTCAGTGAGTCGGTCCTCAGTCTATGCACTGTGATCTCTTATTTGTTTACATTCCATGGAGAGGGCCTTGATTCTCTCAACTTCACCTCAAGCAGTTTCTTCTCTTTGAACCCTCACATCCTCTAGAGTGCTAGGCATTGCTTGTAGCTCTAAGTCTTCTATTCTTTGTTGAAGTTGTTGGATAGCTTCCATGAGCTGCGTTACTTGATTCTCCACTCGGTCTTCTTCCTTTGGCTCTAATCCCTTCATAGAGCGAAGTGCTTTGTCGACTACTTCTTTGATTCCAAGATGATCTGCAAGAAACTGCTCTTTTTCTTTCTTGACCTGCACCCTCTCTTCTTCAAACTTGGCTTGAAGGTCACCCTTATCTTTTTGTGTGACCTAAAGTTTCTCTACCATTTCTTCTTGGGCTTGTTTCAGGGTCGTTGTGGTCTGGTCTTTCTCAGCTTGTGCTCGACGAAGGTGACCTTCGGTCACATCATCTAGTCTGCAGAGTTGGGAAAGCTCATCTCCCAACTCTGGTTCTTAAGATGGTGGGGGAGCAGTCCCAAAAATAGGTCAAACATGACCAAGGATCCTCAAAACTTGGTCAAGGGCCAATAGGCCCCCAACACTCAAATGTGACTCATCCCGAGTCACTCTGGTTTGGGTAGCTCTGCTTCAAAAGCCTCTATTTTGGCTCTAGATGCTTCAACCTATTGCTGCGCCACAACCTCCTGCTCGATGAAATATTGGATAGCTACTTCATTGACATGTCTCTCTAAGCGTTGTTCATCTCTAGTGATGACTTGCTCTAGTTTTGATCCTCAGCCTTCAATTTCTGCAAACAGTTGGAAAGCCTCATCTTGTATTGGTTGGATCCTCTGAGTCACTTCCATGAATTTTCTCCAAATGGTGTGGACCTGATTTTGAGCAGTGTGTTGTTCTTGGGATCACTTCATCCTCTCGACTGCTGACAGGGGCTTCAACTGCGCCTGTACTGTTCCTGCTTGCTAATTTTCCTCCTAAAGTTGTGACTCGTGTGCCTTCAATTTAGGATTCTCAGTGAGTCACTCATAAGTCTAGGCACTACGATCACTTAGTTGTTTACATTCCATGGAGAGGGCCTTGATTCTCTCAACTGCGCTTCGAGCAGTTTCTTCTCTTTGATCCCTCACATCCTCTGGAGTGTTGGGCACTGCTCATGGCTCTAATTCTTCTATTCTTTGTTGAAGCTGTTGGATAGCTTCCACGAGCTACGTTACTTGATGCTACACTCGGTCTTCTACCTTTGGCTCTAATCCCTTCATAGAGCAAAGAGCTATGTCGACTGCTTCTTTGATTCCAAGATGATTTGCAAGAAGATACTCTTTTTCTTTCTTGACCTAGACCCTCTCTTCTTCAAACTTGGTTTGAAGGTCATCCTTCTCCTTTTGTGTGACTTGAAGTTTCTCTACCATTTCTTCTTGGGCTTGTTTCAGGGCCACTGTGGTCTGGTCTTTCTCAGCTTGTGCTCGACAAAGGTGACCTTCGGTCACATCAACTAGTCTACGGAGTTGGGCAGGTTCATCTCCCAACTCTGGTTCTTAAGATGGTTGGGGAGAAGTCCCAAAAATAGGTCAAACATGACCAAGGATCCTCAAAACTTGGTCAAGGGTCAACAGGCCCCCAACACTCAAATGTGACTCATCCAGAGTCACTCTGGTCTGGGTAGCTCTACTTCAAAATTCTAGATTTTGGCTCAAGATGCTTCGACCTATTCCTGCACCACAACCTCCCGCTCAACGAACTATTGGATAACTACTTTGTTGATAGGTCTCTCTAAGCATTGTTCAACTCTAGTGACAACTTGCTCCAGTTCTAATCCTCGACCTTCAATTTCTGCAAATAGTTGGAAATCCTCGTCTTGTATTGGTTGGATCCTCTGAGTCACTTCCATGACTTTTCTCTAAATGGTGTGGACCTACTTTTGAGCAGTGCATTGTTCTTGGGATCACTTCATCCTCTTGACTGCTGACAGGGGCTTCAACTGCACCTATACTATTCCTGCTTGTTGATTTTCCTCCTAGAGTTGTGACTCCAGTGCCTTCAATTTAGGATTCTTAGTGAGTCACTCATAATTCTAGGCACTGCAATCACTTAGTTTTTTACATTCCATGGAGAGGGCCTTGATTCTCTCAACTGCACTTCGAGCAGTTTCTTCTCTTTGATCCCTCACATCCTCTAGAGTGTTGGGCACTGCTCGTAGCTCTAAGTCTGCTATTCTTTGTTGAAGCTGCTGGATAGCTTCCACGAGCTGCGTTACTTGATGCTCCACTCGGTCTTCTGCCTTTAGCTCTAATCCCTTCATAGAGAAAAGTGCTCTATCGACTGCTTATTTGATTCCAAGATGCTCTACAAGAAACTGCTCTTTTTCTTTCTTGACCTACACCCTCTCTTCTTCAAACTTGGTTTGAAAGTCATCCTTCTCCTTTTGTGTGACCTGAAGTTTCTCTACCATTTCTTCTTGGGCTTGTTTCAGGGCTGTTGTGGTCTAGTCTTTCTCATCTTGTGCTCGATGAAGGTGACCTTCAATCACATTAGCTAGTTTGTGGAGTTGGGCAGGATCATCTCCCAACTCTGGTTCTTAAGATGGCGGGGGAGCAGTGGATACTACGCTGCTGGATTGACGGGCCTTCTATACCCCTCTAAGTTAAACATTGATCATGTTGTACATCTCCTCCTGCTTGGCTTCATATTTCTGCAAGATGTCCTGCGAGGCATCTGCTATGGCTACGATGATGAAGTCGAAGTCATCTACAGTGAGCACAGTCTGCATCTTGATAAAGGTGGCTCTATATTTCTTTAGGGAAGTGGGTTTTATGGGGGAAACCTTCATTTTATTCAATGGATCAACCTCATCAATAGGATCCCTAATAGGTGGTACTTTTCCCTACTTCTGTTGATCTGCTTTTCCGTTGGTCTCTTCTTGATCTACTTCATCATCACCCCCTCAACCATGTGATACTGAAACAATTTCTTCCGATGCACTGCTCAATTTTTCGACCTCTTCGATCTTATTCTTTCTGATAGGTCCAGGAGTATCCTTTGCTTCATGAATGGTCTTCGGGATGCCAATTACTTCAATTTCATACATTTCTGCAGGGTCAGAAGGGATGAGGAGCCTTGCAGACCAGTCCTTGGTTATCTCTTCGAGGTCCTCCTCTATGAGTTTGTAGTATGATTGAAGCTATTCTTTATGCTCATCTTCACGCGTGGTGATATAGATGAAGTGATGATCTGTGTGAAACTTCATGAGGGGTCTGAACTATTGCATGGTGTTTGGCGTCATGTGAGGGAAAAATCCAATATCCCTCTTTAGTTGGAGATAATATGTATGAAAGACCGCATTCGGCTGCCACTATTTTCCCATATAGCTCGACTACCAGAGTGTGGTGAACTTCATAGCGAGTGGATCGAATGGTTCAATTTCCCAGAAGGTCGCACCTTCCAACATCTCCCAAGTGGTAAATGAGATGAGGATCATGAGCCAACTAAAGTGGAACTCATAGCCCTAATCTTGAGATTCATGACAGTCTAATTCCAACTGGTTGATCAAGTACTTTTCTCAGTTCATTTGGAGTGCTTCTACACATTTCCCAGTGAGGTCAACAATGAATCCTGTGACCTGTGTAGGTATGTTATTTCTCATGAGTTTTCTTGCAATCAACTGGCAGACCAAGAACAATGCTCCATTCTGGATGGAGGCTACCTCGTAGCCTTTCATTCCCTTTACTACATCACCATATGTGTCTTTGATATTGTATGTCAATGCGTGATCTGTAGACTTCCCTGGGTAGAAGTCCTATAGGTCGGGTCCTTGCATGCTCAATCCGATGATCCTATGGATCAGTGTTGAATCAACTATGATGTGTCGATATAGCCATAGGTAGCCACCATGGTAACATGAGAGAAGGAGCTTAACACATGCATTAACCTCTTGGTGCCTTCCAAAGTGTGGGATCTTCATTACATTCAAGAGGGTGGACTACACGAGGTTCATAGTCCATGGCTAGGGGATTATTTTCGAGTTCTTTCCCTTTATCCTGGACAAGTATTTGTAAGGAGTGAGCATGTTGTAGTTCTTGCAGTCCCCTAGGTTGAATTCGCTAAACTTCAATGTCCCGATCTTATTCTACTATGTTCTAACTACACGTATCCCCTTCGGGAGGTACACAGTAACCAGGGTGTAATCAAAGTCTCTTGGGACACTGTCATGAATCACCACGCTGGCCAGAGGTGGGATGTAGTTGGGTAGGATGGTTGAGATTAGCTTCACGTTTTCTAAGTCATCTCAATGCTTGGTTCTCTTCTCTTCTGCAGATCAGGATGGTCTGGATCCTCAAGCAGTCGACGAGGAGGCTTGCACTCCTCTTGTCAAGGAAGCTTGAATACATGCGGACATTACTTTCTCAACCATCAAGTCAATCAAAACTTCTTCGATGATTTTCTCTGCAGTGCTAATCTCATCTAACATGCACGCTTATATCGGATAACTTGGGTGGATGAATGAGTGCTCAAAGCAATAGAACCGGTGTCGATCTTACTAAACACAGTGTGATAGCAATGAGTTGGCTAGGATACAATTTGCAAAAGTGTTTTCGTTGCAACAATCGATGCAATAAGTAGACAATGATGTAACGGGTCTTTCCAATGGATGAGAGGCCTTCAACAATGTAGTTCTATCCATTGCGGCGTGGTCCCAATAGTTTGACGACAAGCTTTCTAGCCATAAATGTTTTTCTAACCCTTCGGGACATCGGGCTAATGGTTATAATGATTTCAATGACTATATTTCTTTGCCATGTTGCGTTGTTCTAATATCTCGGTGAAGTTCCAGTTTTGCAAACCTTCCTTCTACAAAGTCCCCTCTAGAACCTTTTGTAACCTTTCTATCTTTTCTCTCTTCTTACTAAGATTCTTAGCCTTCTTCCCTGTAGTATTCATCTCGGTTATCCTCTTTACATTATGATTATTATCTCCTTTCGGCATAGTAACTTCATGATTTTGAGATTATTTCATGGGTCCAAAGAGTGATACGTCTTCTCTACATGGGGTAGATGTTATACTCGTCTATGAGTCTGCTTGTGTTATTTCAACTTTGACATCCAAATTTCTGGTTCTAAGTAGCTTTGATCTGTTCTCCTGTTCTTCAATCAAGTGTGCTATCCTCCTAGTCATGAAATCTTTTAATTCTTGCTTCTTCTGCTCTAAGACTTCCTCTTCTTTCCTTCTATCTCGATCCATTTCAATACAAGGTTTTCCTAGTAATATAGCAAATGGGGTGCTATTCTCAATAAATTTAACAATCTCAAAATCTTCCTCTGTCGAAGTTCCATGAGAACTCATAGATATCTGGGTGAGTCTTCCACATAGGGTTATCATCTTTCCTCTAAATAATCCTATTCCTCCCAATGAAGCAATTATAACAGACTTTCCTAAAGTTTCCCAAGTTCTTTTTGTCATGATATTTACTTGTGTTTCTTCATCCAGAACACAGTCAATGTCCACATATTCTTTCTTCTATGCATTCCTTTTCTTTGAATATCTCTGATAATTTGATATGTCTATGATCATTTAGGGTTTATTTCATTTGTAGCAATACATTCTCTAATTCTTTCTGGGGTTCTTCCATGGTCTTAGTTTATTGAACTTCCTCATGGTTTTCTTGTCTCATATTCATTCTATCAAGCTTAGCAATCATTCTGGGGAAATCTAAAACTTCATGATCAATAGCTTTACAAAAAAGACAACTAGGTCTTCTACCAGGGCATTCCTTAGCAAGATGTCTCAATCTTATACAACTATAAAAAATAGTTAATCCTCTCTTTATTTGAAATGATCCCCAACCTTTCCTGTACCGCGCACTAGGATCATAGTAGCTAGCCTGCAAAAGATTATTTCTAGGATCCTACATCCATTTATTAGTCCAAACATTCTTTCTATGCATAGGAATAACATATCTTTCACTATTTTTGTTAGATCTACTCATATCAAACCTTCTTTCATATATTTGTGCCCTACTTTTCAAGCTAGGACAAAATTTATCAAACATACATAGATCCATACTTTTGAAACAAAAAATTTCACTTATCTTACCTTTTCAATAAAAAAAATTCACTGTTCTTACCTTTATCAAAGCACAAATCTTTCAGGTCTTACCTCTTTTCTTCAGATCTGAATTTTCTTCTTGGCACAAATCTTCACAGGTCAAATAGACTACTGCACACTAAAGAAACATATCTATGTATAGAGGTTTCTTTTCTTTAGTTCCCAACAATCACAATTTCGGTCCCAGTAACGAAACCATTTGTTGGCATAGGGGAAGACCTAGGGTTCAACAATTACAAAAATGCACCAAAAAAACCCTAACTATCCACCCTTTCAACAACACCTGCAAAGAAGATGAAGTCTCACCCAAGGTAGAGGCAGGAGTGGTTGGAGGACTCAGATGTCTGCAACCTTAGTTGGGACACAGATCTATGATTGTAACACCTTAACAAAGCACTTAGCAATTATAGTTTATTAATATCCATTCTTAGTTTACAACGCAACTAAACCGTAATAATAGATTAGTGCAGTATTCACACATATCCAATAGATTCAATCACTAAGCATACCAACATAGATCAGATCTAGAATTCATTCACATTATTCAGCACCAAGCTACCATATTATATTCTTTTAAGCATATATCAGTGCACTAAGCATTTAACCACATAAATGAGAGATCAACTATAAATCACAAAGCAACCACAACACAGGATATATGTGATTCACCCCCACCTTGGGGCTACGTCCACCAACTCATCTTATTTATTTCTTCCTGTCAATCTTCTACATGCACAGAGCCATGATATCTTACTCTGCAGAGGACAGGAGATCTACGGGCACTCCACTAGAACCTTCTCCTTGAGTTACAAAACAAAGCCTCTTCGTAGTCTCTTACAATCACTTGCACTTAGCCTTGTAAATCTCACACAATATGCACAAAGAAATTACAATTATCACTTGCAGTTAGCATAGAACGAAAAACCTCTTCTCCCTCCTTCTCTTACATCACCTAGACTTCTATTTATACATTACAAAGAGAGCCTAAAAATGGGTAAACCCATGGGCCGACATCCCCTACCCATTACATAAGCCCAAAACCCAAAAATACCTAAACAGGGGCCAAGATACGACAATCTTTGTTTCGACTTGCGCTCCACCTTTGACATCTTGTCGTAGTACCAAAAATAGGTCAATCATGACCAAGGATCCTCAAAACTTTTTCAAGGGCCAACAATCGTCAAGCTCAACAAGAACATTGAAGAGATAGAAATATCCACATTAGTTGTAGAGAATGAAGAGAAGCACTCTACGTTTCTAGAAAACAATAATGAAAAAAATAGAAAGAGTTAAGCAAATGTACTCAAAGGAAGGAATCATGGTCAACCATAATATAAGAAAACTAATAAAGATACATCTTCAAGAAGACCATCCATGTTCAATCCACAAAGAAGTTTCAATCATGATCATGATCGTTCAAGGAAGAAATTCAGAAGGACTACACCACAAAAAAGATCATTCACTCCGAGGTATGCAAATTTATTTTATGGTCATTGTTTTTATTGTACTAATTTTGGACATAAGGTTGTATATTGTAGGGATTATAAAATAATTTTTCAAGCAAGAAATGCCTATGTGGCCCCACGTAACATTGAATGTTACAAATGTCATAACTATGGACACAGAGCTCATGATTGTAGAAGCATGATCGATACTTCAATGAAAGAGAACACTGCTATCAGATATAAGAAAGTATCGATAATAAAATACGAAGAACCGGTGAACAAAGACTAGGTCGCAGAGATCGCAAGATTGGCAATAAAACAAGATGAAGAAAAATCTACAGAGAAAAAGAAGGATGTCAAATATAGAAAGGTTTGGAAAATAAATGAAAGAAAAGAAGGACAAGTAAATAAGGAACATGTTCAAGAGATTGTACTTTCAGGTATTGCAGTGAAAGATGAATCCATAGACATAAAGAAATAAGTGAGAGCTTAGAGAGATGATGAATCTACCATTGAAGATGATGATGAATACACATCAGAGTAGGAATTTTTCTGAGCCATATCGCTTAGAGACTCCCAGGTAATATGAATATTATACAGGGGGAGTCTATGTGATAGTTGTGAGAGACCAAAGAACCATCCTTCGAGCAAATTGCATATATTGAGAAGACATATCTAGAGCAGTCAGTTAGCAGAAGTAAAATTTGATAGATTAATCAAGACTTCATGATAGTATAGTGATAAATGGGTCAGCATTATGGACATTTGTGCAAGTAGAGTCTTGGAACATATAAAAAGAGATGGATTTGTAAGAAAACTTAGCAGGTTTGGACAAATATATGAAATTGGATGAGAGCATGGATTCATAGATTGGTTCAGAGAGTGGTTCAAAGAAAAAGGAACATTATCATAATGGATGATAATTACATAGGAAATGGCTCGAACAATGATAATGGATTCCAAATTGACAAATATTTTTTGGACACATGCAGTGCATACAAAAGTTCACATTCAAAATAGAGTAATGCTCAGAAACAACAATGAAAAAACTCCCTATGAACTATGGAAAGGAAGAACAAACAACAACCTCTACATTAAGATATGTCAAATAAACCAAGCAATTTTTATTTCTCAAACTAAGTATTTTAGAGAAATGCTAAATAGGTTCAGAATGGAATATTGCAAACTAGTTACCACTCCTATGTAAACCAGTTGCAAGTTGAGAAAAAATAATGATTCAAAGTCTATAGACCAGAGGCAATACAGGTCAATGATTGGTAGCTTACTATATGTGACATCATCCAGACTATATGTAATGTAGGTAGTTGGACAAGTGACATGATTTCAATCAACACCAAAGGAATCACATGTATTAGCAGTGAAGAGAATTTTCAGATATCTCAAAGGATGAAAATATTTTGGATTATGGTATCCAAATGGAAAGGATCTATCACTTATTTCCTACACAGATGTAGATTGGGAAGGTTGCATTGATGATTGATGAATCACCAGTGGAGCAACGTTCTACTTGGGTGAGTGTTTAGTATCATGGTTAAGAAAAAAACAATCATCAATATCCTTATCTATAGCCGAAGTAGAGTATATTGCAGTAACAACATATTGTACACATTTTCTATGGATGAAAAAAACTATGACAAATATATAGGTTGAGTATGATGAGCCCTGTTGGTGTACACATATGTTTAATATATATCTTACACTCATTTAAATGTCAATCCAGGATTCGTAATCAAAAGAGTTGTTGCACTATATGTGCCGGGAACAGGTAACCTACCTAAGTCTATTGCATATAGGAAATAATTAATCACACAAAAAAAACTTTGTTTCTAAGATTTATAAATACTTAAAATGTCTTTGAACTTAGAAGAGAAAACTATAAATAAACAACCAATTAAAGAGATGTTATCCTAAAGAAACAATTCTATTCATTTCAGGCTCATGAATTAAAGGGATCAACTCAAGAAGCTTCTCTCCTATAGAAATCAAAATAGTAAATAAAAATCAAATCCAATCACTCTTGAAATCGAAACCAACTCCAACTTCATGTGATTCAAACAATCCAATGCAAGGAATATTCAATATAACTGAGAGACTTGATTACAGAGCATGAAGATGAGGTATAAAGTCCTTTGGTTCCTTGATATACTAAATCTACTGCAATCTTAAACTCAAGATATCAGTTCCACGCTTCAAATAATTAAATGGCCATCTTCAACATTTGAGAATGAAATATCTATTCAATCTAGCACCTGATTATTCACAACAATCCAAAACAATTAACTCAATGTTGAACTTTGAAAATAAATTAAAGATCAATCACGCACACACCGCTGTAAAATATCCACACAAACACATATAACGTATACAAGGAGGTTTACCTTAGTTGGGGCAGTGGGACCTTGCTGAACCAACAAGGAACCTCTTAAGAAAGTAACAAACTAAATCTTTTCACTCACATTCAAGAATTGACATAAAATATCTTTTGCATTAATTCAACTGGTAAATTGGATCAACAATCTTTTACTTCATACATAAAAACGATATGTAACGTCTGGTTCTAATATCATACTTCATTACATTCCCTATTCTCCACTCCCTATACAACATTCCTTATATAAGGTAAGATGATACTATCAATATCTATAGATAAGCATTAAATAGTTTGAGAGATTTTACAATTGATATTTACATCGAATTTTTAAGAATCGATTCAATCCTCATGACACGAAGTGCATGAGCGATGGAGTCTCTCGTATTTTGGAAAAATGATTTGGGGAGATTTTGTTCAACTACCTTCTCAAAATATTCACCACCCTACTGGTCCAACTGGTGCATTCTGGAAATAGAGGTTTTGGTACCAGAATACACATAGTCACGAGTCTGGTACCAGAATGGACGTAGAGAAAATAGTACCGGAATGAATACATAACATAGTATAGGATCAAAACTGCCTTGGGTACTAGAATAGCTTTGGTGCCAGATTTCACGATGTTTGGTAGTACCAGAATAGTGCAAGTACCGGATAAGATACTCATGAGTCAAACTATTAGGACTATACGAAATAGAACACTTTCATCGAATTAATTCAAGAAAGTTAAACAAAACATGATTTAAATCATCAACTACCTCTTGTGATCATGAACACGGTCATTAGGTATGTGTGTGGGAGGAAAATAGTCAAGTATAGGCTCATAGCATAGGAAAAAAGTCTTAGATACAAGGTAATATAGGGAATTATATATGTCAAAAGAGGGACTCAACAAGCCCATTCCAATCTATTGTGATAATACAAGCGCCATCAGTATCTCAAATAATCCAGTGATGCACTTCAAGATGAAGCATATTCCAATCAAGTATCACTTTCTATGGGATTATTTACTGGATAGGTAGAGGGAGTATGAGTTTGATATGGTAAGAGACATCATGACCTTGCACTTTTAATATTTTGGGGGATAGGGACATCTTCTCTTACGAAAATTTGGTCGAGGATTTTTTTCAAAGGTTCATGAAAGAAAGGGTATGTCATGATCCGAGAGAAACTAGATGTTTTTAAACGCATATTTAGTCTAATTCCTTTAAATAAAATGAAAACAAATGTTGAATCTGTATGTCCTTGTACTAATAATTGAACAACAACTTGGAAATATGATGAGAGTTACCAGTCACATCCTTACCAGTACCAGATCATCTAAGTATCAGATCACCTATGTGCAGCATTGGAACTAGTACGGGATCACCTGTGTGTAGAGCTTGTAATTAGTATCGGAATATCGCAGGGTCCCTTCCTTAGTACCGGATAGGATCCGATACCAGATAAGAATAACGAGATGATTTTGTGAAGGGGTGGCCCTTAGCATGGGATGAACATAGAGGTGATCATTGGTGCCGGATAAGCACAAAGATGAACATTGTTTTCTGGTGCTTGAAAGATCTTTGACAAAGATTCTGGTGGCAGTGAATTGTAGAAATAGTTGGTGTTCTGTGATCAGATTCGATTGAAAAACCATGTAGTTACCAAAAGTTTGTAGAGGAATAATGCAAGAGAGCTCTATAATAGGAGGGTATTCTGAAATGAAAAGTTACTGAGATGACAAAACCCCTTTTCTTTCACAACCAAGGTGATCACAGCTTATGCTGGCATTTCCTCTTTTATTACAAACATAACAATGATAATCCTAACTACTACTTTTCTGTGGATTTTTATCGAGCCCAGATTAGTTAATGCTCACTAATATTTTCAATTTTATAGAGTCTGAAAAACTTAAAGGAAACTCTTTATACTGTCCCATGGATTTTTATCGAGCCCAGGCCAGTTCCTGCTCGTCGATGTTTTCAATTTTAAAGAGTCTAAAAAACTTAAAAGAAACTCTTTATACTGTCTTGTGGATTTTAATCGAGCCTGGGTCAGTTCTTGTTCACCAATGTTTTCAATTTTAAGGATTCTGAAAAACTTAAAGAAGACTCCATCTAGTATATGCCCTCCTTATTTGTTTGTCTAGATGGGAACACAACCAACTTTTGTTTTGTTTTTGTTAGTTATATTAGAAAAATAAAAGAGAGATTTTATCTAATGACACACCTATGTATAAAATATGAATTTATGAAATTGAACTTACTATGGTAGGTCAGCAAGAGGGGAAACCCTCTTGCTTACCAGTTGCATTTTAGAACTCTGAAGAACATTTTTAACGAAATCCTCTTTTAACAAAGGCTTATGATAAACCTTCAGTCAATGCCCATTCACAACAAAGGAAGTCTGATTTTCATCGATGGTCTTTATCCTTACTGAACCATTGTCATAAACTGTATCAACCTCATAGGGCCCCATCCATCTAGTAGACAATTTACCTTAAAATTTTTTTAATCTGCTATCATATAGGAGGGCCCAATCACCTGACTAGAAGGACTTATTTTTAATGTACTTGTCATGCCATTTGGTCCTTTTATCTTGTATCAAGGTCTTTCTTTGTAGAGCATCTTCTCTTATCTCATCAAGCTCATTTAATTGTAATAGCCTCTGTTTTTGAGCTTTGTTCAGGTCCATCCCTAATTGCATGGCAGTTCTGAAGGTTTTTACTTGAAACTCTATGGGCAGTAGTACCTATTTCCCATACACCAACCCATAAGGTGTATGGCCTATGGTATTTCACCAAGCTATCCTATAGGCCCACAAGGCCTCGGGAAACCTATCAGCCCAGTCTTTGTGATGCAACTGAAAAGTCTTAGTGAGGATAGCCTCAATCACTTTGTTGGTCGATTCCACTTGGCCATTGGCTTGGGAGTGATAGGGCGAAGAATTTTTGTGTTTGATCTTGTACTGTTCAGTAAGAGCCTTGACCAAATTTGAGGTGAATTGTGTCCCTTGGTCAGTGAATATTTCCCTAGGTACCCCGAAACGAGTGAAAATTTCCTCAAAGATAAAGTCTACAACATATTGTTCATTGGCTAAATACAAAGCCTTGGCTTCTACCCATTTTGTTACATAGTTTGTGCAAACTAATATGTACTTTTTTCTGCGGGACATGGGATTGATAGGTCCTACAAAATCTAAGGCCCATTTTTCAAAGGGTTCGATCACTACTTGGGCTTGGAGTGGCATTTTGTTGGCTACTGTAGGTTTTCTCATTCTCTGGAAATCATCGCAGCTGGCCATGTATTTCTTTGCATCCTTGAAGATGGTTGGCCAATAATAACCAAACTGTAGAATCTTGTAAGCTATCCTTTTGTCAGAAAAATGGCCTCCACATGGGCCATCATGGAAAGATCTGAAGATATCCTACATTTTTCCTTCCCGAACACATCTTCTGATTACCAAATCAGGTCCAGTTCGGTATAGGGTATCCTCATGCCACATATAATTGGCACTTAGCTAAATAATTCTTTGTTTTTCTATGGATGTCATACTTTGAGAAAACTTTCTGGTTACCATATAATTGGCTACGTCTACATACCAAGGGGTGTAAGTAGAAATGGAAAATAAATTCTCATCTAGAAAATCATCATCTACTGGAGTACTGTCACCTGTATGAATAAGTCTAGACAAGAAATCAACAACCAAATTATTTCTTCCATGCCTATCTATGATAGTGATATTGAATTCTTGTAGTAACAACAACCATCTAGTCACTCTAGCATTTGTAACCCGTTTGTTCATTATAAATCTAATAGTTGAGTGGTCAGTGTGTACAAAATTTTTGTATCCTATTATATGGTGTCTAAACTTGTTGATGGCATGTACTACTAATAAAAATTCTTTTTCTGTGACAGTATAGTTTGCTTCAGTAGCTGAGAGGTTCTTGCTAACAAATTATATAGCATAAGGAATATTCCCTTCCCTTTTTCCTAATACAACTCCCAAAGAGGTATTTGAGGAATATGTGCAAATATGGAAAGGAAGAGACCAGTTTGGACCTCTCAAAGTAGGGACACCCAAAAGTTTTATTTTTAAGATTTCAAAGGAGATTTGGCATTTCTCATTCCAACATAATTCAACATCATTTGTTAGCAAGTTGAAAAGGGGTGCAGCTAGGTTTGTAAAATTTTGAATAAACCTCCTATAGTAGCCAGCATGCCCTAAGAAACTTCTGATTTCCTTTTGTGAGCTAGGGATCTTGATTTGGGAAATAATGTCAATCTTGGCAGGGTCCACTCTTATTCTTGTACCAGAGATGTGGTGACCTAGAACAATTCCTTCAGTGATCAACATTCTCATTTTTTGTGATTAAGTGAGAGGTTGGTCTCTTTACACCTAACCAGTAGCTTCTCCAAATTATCCAATGCCTATTGGAAATCATCCCCATATACAGTGAAATCATCCATGTAGACTTGCACACAATCATTGGTTAAATAAGAGAAAATAGCAAAGACAACCCTTTGAAAGGTAGCAGTTGCATTACATAACCCAAAGGGGAGAAACCTATAGGCATAGGTTCCCTAAGGACAGGTGAATGTGGTCTTATCCTAATCTTCTGGTAAAATTTGTATTTGGTTGTAACCACTAAACCCATCCAAGAAAGAAAAATACCTCTTCCCAGACAAAGTGTCTAAGACCTAGTCTATGAAAGGCAAAGGGAAGTAGTCTCTATAGGTGGCCTTGTTTAATTCTCGAAAGTCCACACAAATCCCCCATTTCCAATTTTTCTTTGGTACAATAACTAATGGGGAGACCCACTTGCTATCTAATATAGGGTAAATGAAATTGGCTTGTAGGAGTTTTTGGAGTTCTTCTTTTACTATATCTTTCAAGGCTAGATTCATTCTTCTTTGGGGTTTCCTAACAGTTTTGATCTAATTGTTAGTGTAAATATGATGCATACAGGTGTCTGGGTGGATCCCTTTCATGTCAAAGTAATCCCATGAAAAAGCATCAGATTTCCCATGAATCATTTGTATCAACTTTTGTTGTTGATCTATTTCTAGGCTAGCATTGATATATAAGGACTTTCTAGGACTGATTTCAATAGCGTGAACAATTGATTCTTTCCCCTCCTCTATTTGTGAAATAGTGGCTGCTGTAGCAGTGGGAAGATGCCAAATTTCTTGAAATTCGGGGCTAAAGATGTATGTGTAGTTAGGGAAAGATTAAGGATAATTGATGCATGTTGAGTCAACCAAGAATAGACTTAAGATTTGTTCTTCAGTTTGAACTTGTACTCCTTTCACTTGTTCAAGTGTCAACAAGGGCTGAGTGCAGTCCTCCTCCCCATAGGGATTCTCCAACCACAGAGGAACTTCAGTGGCTGGTTGGGCGAGGGGGAAAAGGATAAGTTTTTTACTTTGAGTGCCATTGGAGATTGTTATTTCTCCAGATCGACAACTAATGAATTCATCAACAGTGGCCAACCAAGGTCGTCCGAGTACTACTAGATGTCCTGGTTTGGGGGATTTGGGATGAATTATTAAGAAATCCACAGGGTATTCCCAAGAGGCCAATGTAACTGTTATGTCATCTAAACTCCCTGTTGGGGTGATGATGAATTTGTTTGCAAGCTGCAACAGATTTTGTGTTGGTCTTAGGTGATCTAGTTGTAGTGTTTTCATAGTGTTTACTAACATCACATTTATTGCTTCCCCTAGATCAATCAATGTGTTAGGTAAGGCAACACCATTGATTTCTATGGTTACCACTGGGTTCCCTAGATTACTATACTTAGATGGCATCTCTATTATAAACTCTGATAACTTCCCTACCACCCGTATGAAAGGAGGTTCCTTCCTCTTTCTCCTTGGATTTCAATGCAAAGGTCCCTTACAATTTTAGCATAGATAGGTATGTCTTTAATGGCCTGTAGTAGTGGGATGTTTACACATATGTTATGGAGTTCAGTCGCTAGATTGTGTTCTAGAGGTTCCTCAGTTTTCTTTATGAGCAGTTTTTTTCTGGGTAAGGAGGATTCATTTTATGAGATGTTTCTGCTACAAGGGAGTTCGGAGAAGGAATTTCTTGTTGTACTGGAGTGTTTCTTTCTTCGTTCAATGGATTATTCATCTGTTCTTCTCTTTGAACTATTTGGACATATATTTGTTCTTCTTGATTTGTGTGATTATGTACTTGTTCTTTTTGGATGACCATAGTGGGATTTGTTTTGTTTACAACCCTTCCTGATCTTAATTCAATTCCATTAAATGGAGTTGGTGTTATTACATATGTAGGGAAGGTTTGTACTTCAACATTTTGTATAGGTTGTGTCGGCCTGTTATTTGGGTTAGGGATAGGTTGTGAAGGAATAGGGGTAGGCCAAGGGGGTTTTGGATGGGTGAAACTTGCATTGGTTGCTACATATTTGGATTCATGGGTAGTGATATTTGTTGTTGTAATTATGGGGGCCGAAGAAGAGCAGGGGGGTTAAATCCTGGGAGTAGTTGTGAAATATTCGAAGGGTATTGTGGATTGGTGGGAAAATTTGTTGGTTGGAAGGGAACATTCCCATATACAAGTCCTCTCCATCCTTGTTTCCAAGGTTGGGTTTGTGTATATCAGTGAGGGTAAGACATGGGGGGTACCCATTGTTGTTGGGGGTATTGTGAAGTTGGGTCTGCAAACATGTTGGGGTTTTGTTGTCTCCATGGTCTCCTAGGGGGGTAGGATGTTTCGGGTTCTCCTCCCCCCTTGAACATGGCCTTGAGTCCGAGTAGAGAAGGGAATTTGTTAGTAGGATGGTCCTTTGTACATAGACCACAAATTTCAATAACATTAAGGGAGCATTCCTTTTCAGGGTGTTTCCTCCTACACTGATGAAAAAAATTTGCTAACGCAACAATTTCTTCCTCTTGTTTTCTTTTAATTTTCATGGTATCTAGTTGGGAACTGATGGTGTTTAGGATATCTATTTTAAATTTTTCTAATAGACTTCCCAGTTCAATCCTAGTGACACCTCCAGATGTTGTTTTAACAATTCTGTTGGTAGGGTCCCTTATGCTTTTCCCTGTTTTAGCTTGACTGTGAGAGTATATTTTACAATACTCTGCTATGTCTACAAATGGATTTTGGTACATGTCCCTAGAACTCACGAGGTTTAACACTTCAATGAAACCATCCCTCACACCCTTTATAAATACATACCTAAGTGTAGCCGTGTCTAAGGAAAACTGCTTAGTCTTTTGGTAATTGTATAAGAACCTTTCTAGGTAGTCTTCTAAGCTTTTTTCTTCCGATTGCTGCATTTTGAATATATCATTCCTAGCATCCCTAGGTCTGCAATAATCTTGGTATTTCTGGAGGAAGGTCTCCTTCATACTGTCCCAAGACAAAATGGTGTGTTCCCCTATGCTCATGAACCACCTTAGTGCCGAATCTTTTAGTGTAGCTGGGAAATTTTTTAATTTTTTAGCATTATCTGTGTAGTTATAGCTCCTACACAATATGTCAAATTCAAATAGGAATGAGTTAGGGTCTTCTATTGACATACCTCGGAAATGAGGAAGTGAAGATAATGGAATGTTCTTCATAGCAACGTCTTTAGCGATATCCAATATGGGGAACCCAAATGTCTCTGTTTCATTAGCTTTGTTTCCCTCTTCTTCTGCCATGTCTCCAAACAACCTGTAGGGAGCTGGTGAAGTTTCTCCAGTGAGTGATGGTTCCACCACTAGGTTACTTGGTATCTCTATTTGTTCTAAGGTTTTGTGTGGCCTTCCAACAACAGATGCAACCTCTTCTATTACTACCTCTGTTTCTTTTCCAGTTTCTCCTTTGGATGGGGTCACCAATGCTTCCTCCCTTTATTGTTGTCTTATGTCTTCAATCTAAACAGTGGCTTCAGATTTAGTGTTCTTTGTTGTTGTTGCAATTGCTGCCTTTGAGCTCTCTCCTCTGATAATTTTTCCTGCACGAATTTTTGATGAATTATTAAAAGGGGGGGTTTGCTTTCTTTTCTAGATTTTCTGGGATTTTAGGAGCAATAAATCTACCTTTATTATCCCTATACCTACTCATAAAATAAATTTAAATGAAATGAATTAAAAACATAGATTCTTAATTAAAGGTAGGAGGACAACCTGAATTTGGAGAAACCCCACCAAAGTGGATGCGCAGGTTCTTACCTCTTGTCTTACCATCTTCTCTCCACCCTCAGATTGTCCTCAAATCCAATCCAATACTTCATCAAACCAATCAAAAACTCAAAATGATACCTATTACCGTTTACACCTCCCCGACAACGACGCCAAAATGTTGGTGTACACATATGTTCAATATATATCTTACACTCATTTAAATGTCAATCTGGGATTCCTAATCAAAAGAGTTGTTACACTATATGTGCCGAGAATAGGTAACCTACCTAAGTCTGTTGCATATAAGAAATAATTAATAACATAAAAAAAAATTGTTTCTAATATTTCTAAATACTTCAAATGTCTTTGAACTCAGAAGATAAAACTGTAAATAAACAACCAATCAAAGAGATGTTATCCTAAAGAAACAAGTTGATTCATTTTAGGATCATGAATTAAAGGGATGAACTTAAGAATATTGTCTCCTATAGCAATCAAAATATTAAATAACAATCAAATCCAATCACTCTTGAAATCAAAACCAACTCCATCTTCATGAGATTCAAACAAACCAACACAAGGAATATTCAGTATATCTGAGAGACTTCATTACAGAGCATGAAGATGAGGTATAAAGTCTTCTGGTTCCTTGATATACTAAATCTACTGCTATCATAAACTCAAGATATCAGTCCCATTCTTCAAATAATTAAATGGACATCTTCAACATTTGAGAATGAAATATCTATTCAATCTAGCACCTGATTATTCACACCAATCCAAAACGATTAACTCAATGCTGAACTCTTAAAATAAATTAAAGATCAATCACGCACACACTGTTGTAAAATATCCACACAAACACACAGAACGTATACAAGGAGATTTACCTTAGTTGGGGCAGTGGGCCCTTGCCGAACCAACAAGGAACCTCTTAAGAAAGTAATAGAATAAATATTTTCACTCACATTCAAGAATTGACATAAAAGATCTTTTGCATTAATTCAACTGGTAAATTAGATCAACAGTCTTTTACTTCATACAAAAAACGATAGGTATTGTCTAGTTATGATAACATACTTCGTTACATTCCCTATTCTCCACTCCCTATACAACATTCCTTATATAAGGTAAGTTGATGCTATCAATATCTATAGATAAGAATTAAACAGTTTGAGAGATTTTACAGTTGATATTTACATCAAATTTCTAGGAATCAATTCCATCCTCATGACACAAAGTGCATGAGCGATCGAGTCTCTCGTATTCTGGAAAATTGATTTGGGGAGCTTCTGTTCAACTACCTTCTCGAAATCTTCACCACCCTACTGGTCCAAATAGCGCATTTTGGAAACAAAGGTTTTGGTACCATAATACACACAATCGCGAGTCTGGTACCGGAATGGACGCAGAGCAGACAGTACCGGAATGAATACAAAACATAGTACTAGATCAAAACTGCCTTGGGTATCAGAATAACTTTGGTGCCGGATTTCGCAATGTCTGGTAGTAACGGAATAGCGCAAGTACAAAATAAGCTGCTCATGAGTCAAACTATTAGGACTATATGAAATAAAACACTTTAATCCAATTAATTCAAGAAAGTTAAACAAAGCATTCTTTAAATCATCAATTACCTCTTGTGATCATGAACACGGTCATTAGGTATGTCTGTGGGAGGAAAATAGTCAAGTATAGGCTCATAGCATAGGCAAAAAGGATTAGATAAAAGGTAATATAGGGAATTATATATGTCAAAAGAGGGACTCAACAAGCCCATTCCAATCTATTGTGATAATACAAGTGCCATTAGTATCTCAAATAACCTAGTGATGCACTCCAAGATGAAGCACATTCCAATCAAGTATCACTTTCTACGGGAACAAGTTGCAGAGAAAAAAATCAGAGTTGAATATGTGGGAAAAAAATAACAAGTGACAGACATCTTTACAAAACCACTTCCACGGGAAGCCTTTGAGTATCCTTGCTAGAGACTAGGAGTAATTTCTGCTCCAAAATGAATGCTTTTGAATGCTTATCTTATATGTCTTAGATGTACATGAGGAAGCACCATAAATAGGACAATTCAGGTTGGGAGATCATTTTCAGGAAGAGTTCAGTCAGGGGGAGTATCCCCAAGGACAATTCAGTTAGGGGGAGCAGCCCCAGATGGAAAGATACCTTTGCCATTGATGAGAAAGGGGGAGAGATTTATCATATGTAGGATATAAATTCTTGGAGAGAGAGCACAGAGACATGTAGACAGTGGGAGAAACCCAAGGAGATTCAACCTAAAGGGAGATACCCTTTGTCATTGATGTCAAAGGGGGAGAGATAGAAACAATGATGAGGAGTATAAGCATGAATGTTATCATGACTAAGTGTTTCCATCAATGTTGGTGTTGCCATCAATTCCAAAGAGGGAGATTGTCAGACTGTTGTCTTAGGTTGATAGACAGTTGGTATGGATTGTTTGTTTTCATTGATGTCAACCATTGGAGAGTGATATTGTAGAATGATGTCAACCCTTAGTGATTGATGTCAACCATTGGAGAAATTCCGGTAGCGAATCATGGTAGCACAAAGGTTTGGGTAATGGACCCAAGTTTGTTTGATGTATAATGTTATGAGTTTTGATATATTTTTAGGTAATACTATTCTATATGGAGAGTACATGTCATGCCATTTTTGGTGGTATGTGGAACATCACATAACTCCTCACAGTTTGAGAGTTATGGCCTTACGAATTTGGAGGAACCTCATATGTTGGCTTGAAGCCCCAAAAGGTCAAAGAAGTCAAAGTGCTTGCAAAGAAGAAATTATTTAAATAATAAAGTGAAGTGACAAAGTCAAAGAGGATTGTTTAAATAATAAAGTGAAGTGACAAAGTCAAAGAGGATTATTTAAATAATAAAGTGAAGTGACAAA
>JZKD02S0376140.1:426754-468608 GCA_000966675.3 Picea glauca | reverse complement strand
TCCCTCAAGCAAGCCAAGAAGGATAATAAATTATCACCAAAGTACTATGGCCCTTATAAGGTGTTGCAAAAGATTGGTACTATGGCATAAAAATTGGAGCTGCCTACATCTTCACGAGTACACCTGGTTTTCCATGTTTCATGCTTAAATAAGGTTATAGGTGACAAGATCCCATTTCAAAATATATGTCTAGAACTTGACAGGGAAGGAAAAATCATATTGGAGCCTAAAGCCATCATTGACACAAGAATTCTCTAGCTGAGGAATAGATCCATTTTAGAATATCTCATTAAATGGAGGAAACTACTGGCTGAAGATTCCACTTGGGAAGATGAGTCTTTTATACAGAAGCATCCAAAGTTACTCAAGCGTTGCGAACAACACTTGTCTCAAGGGGAGGGGCATGTTAAGCCCTAACATTGTCTCATTACCCCTTAATTGGGGAACATTATATTAGTAATGTTATTTTATTTATGTCGACTTTAGGCCATTAGTTGTAATTATACCTCCTAGTCTCCTATATATAGCAAGGAGACATTTTCATTTTGAATCATCTTGTACTTGAACATTTTAAGTGGGGTAGAAGGAGGTTGCCCCCTCGAAGAGGCTTATTATCTGAAATTATCTCTTTTTCAAGGCGTTGAGTACTTTTTTCTGAGGTTTTTCTATGCTATATTGATATTTGGTTCTTAACAGGTACATGGTTGAGATAAGTAGTTGATGGGTTGGCACATGCATGAGGTTTATAGTTGATGATGTTGGTACATCTTGATGAGTAGTTGATCCATGATTGGTACATACTTGGTACATGGTTGGAGGCACTTGTTAGTAGTATTGTTGACACATGGTTTATGGATGATGTAACATACTTGTATTTGTATATTATTAGAAGCACATATTGATCTTGGTGATGATTATGAGTTGTTGTGTTATGCTTGGTTGTTTCACATCTTTGAGAGTTGTCTTGGTGATCGATCTTGGTGAGTAGATCTGATTTGGTTGATAAGATTGATGAGACATTTTGTTGTGGTAGGTTTTTTGGACAGGTTGTTGTGACAGGTTATTTGTACAGGTTTGGTGCATGGTTGATGCACTTATTCATGGTACATGTTGAGGTATAGGTTGGTGCATGGTTGATGCACTTGTTTATGGTACATGTTGATTACATGATTTTTGGTACAGGTTGGTGCATGGTTGATGCACTTGTTTATGGTACAAGTTGATTACAGGTTGAGGTACATGTTGATGCATGGTTCATTTTATTGGTACAGGTTGTTTGGTGCAGGTTGACTGGTACATGTTTACAGTAGTATATCTCAGAGTAATAGTGCGACAGTGGTTCCATAATTCTACTTATACATCAGGGCGGTTGGTTGAGGCAAGGACAGGTGGTTGTAGCCACCTTTTGGTTGTAGTCGGAGAACATATGGGGTTGTAGCCTCCTTCTGGTTGTAGCTAGAGAATTAGGGAGTTGGAGCTTCCATCAAGTTGTAGCCTTAGAAACTAGGGGGTTGGAGCCTCCTTCTAGTTGCAACTGGAAAACAAAGGAAGTTGGTGCTTCCAATGAATGTAATTATTAAAGACATATAATAAAAAACATTATGTGGTTTTCTCCCACTTTGGGTTTCCACATAAAACACTGGTGTATTGTGTATTTGTGTGATTTCTCATTTGTTCATTGTTTATTTACTCTGCAACTATTGGATGATAATTCTACATTGATATAACACTTTCATTTTATGGTGAAAAAGGATTGTATTGCTATATTACTGATTCACCCCCCCTCTCAGTAATCCAACAACAACACCATTTTCAAGTGTTTCTTGTGCTCTTCTTTCGACTTATAATATATAATAATTTCATTCAGGAAGATAATGAAAAAATTATCTAAGTATTCTATGAAAATACCATTCATTAGACACATGAAGACAAGAAGTTCATTTGACAACCCAAATGGAACCAATGTAAACTCATAATGGCCATACCTCATTCTGAAGGCAGTTTTGTTGATGTATTCTTCTTTAATTCTTACCTGATGATAGCCTAACTTGAGATCAATCTTCGAGAATATTTTTTCATCTTTTAGTTGATCAAAGAGGTCATCTATCCTTGGAAAAGGATACTTTTTCTTCATAGTTACCTTGTTTAAATTCTTGAAGTCAATGCAAAGTCTCAATGTTCCATCCTTTTTCTTCAAAAATAATACTGGGGCACCACAAGGTGACACACTTGGGTGTATATACCCCTTCTTCAATAGCTCTTCAGGTTGCATTTGTAATTCCTTCAATTTTGGTGTACTCATCCTGTAAGGGGTCTTGGAAACTAGGGCTGCTTCAAGCATCATATTGATTGAGAAATCAATATCTCTCTTGGATGGAAATCCTGGTATTTATTTAAATACATCTTCAAACTCTTTGAGGACTACATAATATCCAACATTTGGCACCTTATCTTTAGGTGTCTCTTCCATATGTGCAACAAATATTTAACACCCTTTCTAATCCATATTTTATGAGCATAATGAAATGAATACAGATTATTAAAATATGATTAACATAGAATAACATAGATACAGTAATATTGGTTTTCTATTCAATAAGGAAATAAGCTAAAACTATAAAATGTAGTAGAAAACAAGCTTGTTGGAATGGTGGCGGCTTATCTCTGAGAAGAGATGTGACAGTTGCACTCATTCGTAAGAAGATGATTACAATGAGGATCTGAAGGCTGTTTTACAATAAACAAGAATTTCAAAAATCCTAGACATGCAAAAACCTAACCTTAGGAGATGAAGCGCCAAAAGTCATGTGGGCCCCGTTTGGGTAAGTTAGTACATCAACTTCCCATGGTCGTAACTTTTGCATACAATCTCCGTTTTAGGCGCACGATAGCCCATTGGAAAGGTATCATTGAGGAGATTAATTTTTGGGGATCAATAAGAGCCTTTGGCTGTCATTGAGAAGCTCCATTTCATTTAGGCCCTCAAAATGGCCCCGGAAGTTAAAAACTACTAAAAATAGTAAATTGCCAAAATTGCCAAAAAACTATTTCGAGAGAGTTGGAAAAGGTGGGTGGCCATTGATATCCACCTATATCACTTTCCTGTAACTTTTCTTCAACTGCAAGGTTGTATCTTCTCTGACAATTACTTCCCTGGGAATTCCCTGTATTGTCCTTAAGTTCCCTTCCTCATCCAATCAATTAAATTCCTTATTATAATAGTCTAGGATAGCATGATGTTGGCCCAACCAATCCATACCAATTAGGCAGTCATAGGTACCTAAAGGTATGACGTTCGAATATTCCATGGTGCATAGTCCATTCATTTCCATTGGGCATGCCTTAACCATCTCATTAATTTTCCTTTTGGCTCCTATAGCCAATTGCACCAACCAAGATTTTCCAAGATTTCTTCTTGGAAATTGAAATCTTTCCAGCATATTAGGATCCATATAACAATGACTAGCTCCTAAATCAATTAAAATATCAATGGTTTTTGTGTTGATATTACCTTCCATTTCAATTATATGTGACTGAAACTCATCTTGTTTGTTATCTAGGGTTATGTAGATCCTAGGTACATTTCTACCCATGTCATCCACTATATCATCTTGTTGTAGATTGTGAACAATCCTCACTTTTTCACCTTTATGAGAGAAATCTCTGTACATATGATCTCCCCCACAACCCTAACAATGAATATGTGGCTTCCTTGGTCTTTGCCCCATTGTTTCGGTCATTTTGGTTTCTTTAGGAGTTGGATGTCCATGAGAAATATTTCTGAAGAAGGGTGGCTTATTTCCCTTCTTCCTCTTTTCCATCTTGATTTTCTTCTTGTCTTCCCAAGCCTTGTCTTCTCTGTCTACGCTTGCAACTTCAACCTCTGTTATTTTTTGTTTCTTTTTCCTTCCTTCTTGTATCTTTTCAATATGAAAATCATTGATGACATCCATGATATTATTCCATGTAGAGTAAATCCCAACCAACACATGTGAAAGTTGTTCAACAAAATCCTGTAAAAATAAAATATAACATTTCTGTGTTAAATAAAATTAAAAAATTAACATGATACTAAAAATAATGAAGGATACAAAAATAGAAAATAAAAAACTTACATTGGCTTTCTCAATGTCATCAATGATGGATGCAAATAATTCTGTAAAACATTCATCCTTATTATAGTTCCTCAATTTCGAACAATATCTAGTCTTGATATAATTCCTTCCTTGTTTGACGAGTGCATAAACAATATATGTCTCTAGACGTAAACATATTACTCATAACAAACCAAGTGTCTAATAATTTCCTTGCACATGTTCAAACTCGGCACAAAAAAATATAGATGTTCTCCATTGTTTCCTTGCTTTTCTTTAACAAACAAAGAATATTCCAGTTTATTTTCACCTTCCACAAATTTTCACTCTCTAACATTCTTCATTTCCCTTGATATCTCATGTGTTTTTCTATCAATTTGTTTCCTAGCATTCATGGAGGTTCCAGTTGTAATTTTGGATGTCATTATTGCAGGTCGTGATCTAGATACATTCATAGATAATCTCTTTCTTTTCATTTTTCCTATATGAAACAAAATAGGCCTTTTACATTATAATAAATTAAAAAAACAACATTGACTATAAAAACTAAGTTAAAAAAAAATTGACCCATGGAGTTACTAGGGAGATGTCAAGACCAAGCCTTAGCTTATGGGGGCTAGGGAGATGTCAGGAATCACCCCAAATAGCCCCACATCCAAGCCATAAAAGCACCTAAGTCTTGGCCACGGGGGTTTCACCCCCACAACCAAGTCATGGTCCATGTTGGACCATGACATGGCCGTGGGGGGGAAACCCCTGCGGCCAAGATCTGGGCGCTCCCAAGGCTTGGTCATGGGGGTTGACCTCCTCCCCCCCTCCCTCCCCATGGGAAAGTCATGATCCATAGGACTGTGAATTGAATGTGGGGGGCTAGCTGACACCATGCAACTGTGCCTTAGATGAGGGGGTTGGGGCAATTCTCGACATCGCCCCAACCCCACAACTAAGCCCTAGGCACATCCGGGGCTTGGCCGCAAGTGATGGATTAATGTAGGGAATCATCTTGCATGGGAGGAGAATTCCTCCCAGTAGCCACCATGGGCCAAAACTATAAAATTTTCACTAAAAAAATTATAAAGTGTAAATTTAAAAAACATCTATACCTAAATTTACCTTTTTTTCGAAAAATCCTAAGAATTTTGTTAAAATATTTGTTGTATGGATCTGAAAATTGTACACATAATACTACAAACTTTAATCTAACCAAAACATTTGGTCTTATTGAATTTGGATCTATTATGAAGCATTTATGACATTTTTACCTGAAACACCTGTTTTAGAATAGTTTCAGGACTAACCACAAACCCTATTTTCCACGGAGTGCAACTCCAAAAATACAATGACACACACGATGGAATTTGTATCACAACTACTTGGATATGTTTCTTCGACGACCTCCCAATGCCATAGTCTGAAGCATTCTATAAAAAAAATTACTGCGAAAATGGTGAGATGACCTATAAATAACATACCTTAGAAAGCATCATCAAAATAATGTATCCTCCCTTGAATTTCGGCCTTCTTTACTTCACCTTCCCTTTGAAATTTGGCTTAGATATCCTTTGGTTACCTCAGTCACTTGTATATATTCAATATGATCAAGTGTTATTAAAGTGGGAGAGCCTTGCCTCTTATTTATACTTTCATGTAGCTTCCTCAAGGGGTTACCTTTTAACCATCTTAACCCACTTTCCTTATTTTAGGGATAACCCACTTCTAACCACTTGTCCACTTAGTAATTTATCCATTAACTTTATTATATAAATAATTTATTTTTTATCCACTTTGACTTATAGTACACTCATCACTTCACTTTATTATTTAAATTACCTTCTAACCATCTTAACCCACTTTCCTTATTTTAGGGCTAACCCACTTCTAACCACTTGTCCACTTAGTCATTTATCCATTAAATTTATTATTTAAATAATTTATTTTGTATCCACTTTGAATTATAGTACACTCATCACTTCACTTTATTAATTAAATAATTTTTTTCTTTGCAACCACTTTGACTACTTTGACCTTTTGGGGCTTCTAGATGACTCATGAGGGTTCTCCAACTTCACATTACCATAACTCTCTAACCATGAGGAGTTATGTGAAGTTCCACATACCACTGGAAATGTCATGACATGCACTATCCATCTAGAATAGTCTTACCTGAAAATATATCAAAACTCATACCATTATCCATAAAACAAACTTGGGTCCATTACCCAAACCATTGTGCTACCAAAATTCGCTACCATACTTTCTTCAAGGGTTGACATCAATGAAAACCAACCCAAATAATCAACACACATATTCAAGGCATGAATTATAGCTACCAATTCTAAGTCATGAGTAGCATATGTTGTACTATATTTTCATTGATGTCAAAGGATTGATGTGAAAGGGTTGATGTGAAAGGGTTGATGTCAAGTGGTGTCATAGTGATGTGTTGTTATTGATGTCAAGGTTGATAGAAAATAAAGTTGTATAATTGATGTTATGTCATAGGAAGTACCAAATGTATAAACTCCAAAGTTGTCCCCTTATGGTGAAATCCCTCACGAGAAGATGCTTTGCAAAGTCCAAATGATTAAGTGGTTGAGTAGTCTTACCAATATGGTTAAAGAACTCAAGTTTTCTTGAGGAATAATGTAATGAATATTAGTGAATTTGCAGTTGAGACTATTCTAGATGGATAGTACATGTCTTGTCATTTCTAGTGATATGTGGTATGTCATGTGGTTCCTCACAGTTAGGAAGATATGGCCTTGTGAAGTTGGAGAGCCCTCATGAGTTATCTAGAAGCCCGTAGAAGGTCAAAGAAGTCAAATTGTTCTAGAATCTCCTAGAAGAAGTTGACTAGTCAAAATGGTTGCAACTAGGAATTAATCATGGGTTAAGTTGTTTCAATAAGAAAATAATTAAAAATAAATTAGTTGCAATTAGAAGTGGTGAATTTACTATTTGTGAATAAGTGGTTATAAGTGGACAAAGTAGTTAGAAGTGGGTTATCCCTAAAAGAACGAAGCTGGTTAGAAGACCCTTAGAGGAATATATTTGGAGAGTATAGATAAGAGAGAAAGGGTATCTTACGAAAATGAATTTGTGAGAACATTTAATGTATAATTTTTGTGAAATTTTATGGGAAGGTATCATTGACAAATCTATAGCAGTGAGTCTAAAGTAGCTACAAAGTTGCAGGTTTGAAGGGTCGAGACCGTGGGTACTGAACTAGGGTTTTAATGAAGACATCCACAGGTTAAATTACTAGAAGGGTGCAGACATCCATGGGACACTGTGGGACAAAGCGTGCATACTCGTGGGTTTAATGAATAAAAAGTGTGGATCTGTTGCCAAAATTGAAAAACAAGATCATATCTATCTTTGATGATAGGTTGTTGAGAAGCGAAGAAGCTACAAGAATATCTGACAATAAGAAGGTAGAAAAAAGCTATCTACAATAACAAAAGGTATGTTATATGCTTCTCTAAAGTAGATCCTTAGTAAATTTTTTGATATGGTCATGGGAGATTGAGATCTTGTCCTTGAGGGACTATTTGTTGTATGGTATATTTTGTACAAGACAAATCTATAGAGATACAATGCTACAGTTTTGGTTGTTTTTTGTTGGGATACTTCATTGAGAATATTTTTAAGACATATCCTATGTTATTTGGAGTATGGTTGAGGTTTTATTATTGATACATAGAGTTATCAATACAGGTTGGGTTTGCATTACAATGAGGGTTTGATGTATGGTTAATGTAAAGGGTTGTTCTTCTTTTATGTTGATCATAAAGGAATTCATCCCTTCTTATAGTTTCATCTAGTTTCTTGGTATCATCATGTTGTATCTTATCACTAATAAATGATAGCATCCCACTCAAATACCTCTTTCCAATAAATTTCCAATGACTTCTCCCTTGCTCAATTCTGAGTCTTGAGTAGAAAGTTATGGCCATTTGAATATTACCCAAGAATTACTTCTATTCACACCTTAACTAAGTACAAATCTGAACTGTATTTATGATTCTTTGCACCTTCTCTTCTATTGTTTTGACAAGATCCCAACTAGGTTCCTTCATCATCATAGTTTGGACAATCTGTCCAAGTTTCACCTCTTTCTAGGTTCTGGGATGCTAGATACAACTTGTTGAAGTTTCAGGCCAATTAGTATATTGTTTTTTGGCCTTGAATGCTACAGGTGCCTTCTATTCCATATTAAACATTTTTAACGTGCCCATAATTTTAATTATATCCATGATTGTTTTCTATGGTTCAATATCTTTCCATAGATTGCTTCTATGCCTCAATCTGATTTCGAAGAAGGAACTTATGCCCTTTAGAAGTTAATTGGGGTTTAATATTTACTCTCCACTGTTTGGGTTGTAAATCATTCATCCTAAATTTGTTTGACAAATGAGATACACCATTACAAATCTATCATCGATATCTTTCATTCAAGTTTTAATAAATACTCCCTAGGTGCACTGCTTTTGAGTAGCTAAAAACATTGTTTAGAGCCTCAAAATGCCCTCCAAAAACATAACCTTCAAAAATACAAAACATTTCGTAGAAAATCACTAGTTTTATTTTTTTGTAGTCTTCCAAATTGACTTTACACACACATGTTCTAAATTATACACCCATAATTAGCATTCACAAGTTTTACACACACAATGCCAAAATGTAGCACATTCACTGTGCACCCATATCCAGTGTGCCCAACTTTTGTGTTGTGCGCCAATATCTAGTGTGCACAACGTTTGTGTTACACACCAATATTATGTGTGCATTGCAAGCTCTGCACCTCACAACACCAAGGTTCAGTTCTCTCACAATGTGCACCAATACTCCTTGTGCACCACCAATTATACTTTCATGTGACGTGAATGTTTAACACACACGCACTACGCACTAACATTGCATGCACAACAACAAATTTGCACTGCTCTTTGCTAGGACTCAATGCACATGCCTTGCCCAATAATATTATGCGTGTGCCAAAATCTCTGCATCGTGCGATGAAAAATTCTAGTGCGCTCACTTTGACACTAATATCATGTGCGTGCCACCAATTATGCACCTCGTAGTGCCAAAATTTTAATGTACATACCCTATGCACCTTTATTTTCCATGCATCAGTAGCTCTACACTGTGTAGTGCCAAAATTTAGTGCATACATCCATGCATCATTATTTTTCTTCCCATAACTAGATTTGCACCACTCAACACCAAATTTTAGTGCATATATCCATGCACCATTATTTTTCCATGCATCACCAACTCTGCACTGCGCAGTGCCAAATTTTACTGTGCACACCCACACACCATTATTTTTCCACGCATCACCAACTTTGCACCACACAATGCCAAATTTTAGTGTGTACACCCACACCCATTAGTTTTCCACACATCATGATCTTTGCATTGCATGACACCAAATTTTAGTGTGGACATTCGTGCACCATTATTTTATGCGCTTAAACGATTTTTCCATAATTTCAACTCCTGAACTGCGTATTCATCTCTGACCCATACAAGTATGGTGTTAAATGAGAATCTCTGTATTTAAAATTCACACGACCATTTTTTTTTTATCCTGTAAACCCAAATTGATTTTTGCATAGGAATGTTGACTTTTCCACATCGAATTCTTCCATAACTTTGTTGCAGAAATTGGGGCTTTTACCCAATTTCACCCAATTTTGTCTTGGGCACCATGGCCGCTCTATAAACTTAAAAAATAGGCCATCTATAGGCCCAAATTTCCCCATTATAATTGAAATTACTTATTTTTAATTTTTGGGCTCGATTATTTGCATTACCCATGAAATTTCTCTCAATTTTACTGCAATAATTTAATAAAACAAGTTGCAGACATACTCCAAAAATTAATTCTCTGCAAATGTTTTCTTCAACATTTTTCTAACTTGACCCATCCAGGATCAATGTTGAAAATTGGTCTACGATACCACATTGTAGCATCCCCAGTCACCAACTGGGCTATGCCACTTAAAATTTCAAACATTGATACTAATTTAAACCATAAAAATAATTTGCAAATGCACATATTCATACAAAATAATAACAAAAATACTCATGAAACATACATAGGAAAAACCCATGAAAACAAATGCATAAATATTAATGCAACACATCAATTAACACACAATTGACAATTATATTTGATTAAAATAACACCAACTATGTGCATACCTTCCACATTCCTCCGAGCCTTAGACTACACTGCACATAAATCTTAGTAGTGGGTCACCCCTGAGTTGGCGATAAACTCCACCTGGGTAAAGGATTTCTTACCAAGATACGATAACTCAGACAATATGAAACTTAGTCACAGGTTCCAACTCGAACTAACAACCTACAGTCCCTCTATCCCCACATGCTTGTCCCACCCTAGGAGGTGTGCCCCTTCTCTACTCAATAGTCCCTCGACTAGCCCACTTCCTTTCCGTGGCTTTAGCAACAGGTCAGACATGAAGTTTTAGAGCCCCATAGCTAAAGTTTGGAACCTTTGGGAATCAATTCCCAACAATTCTCTCACCTGGATAGAATGCTCACAGGCCTGACAACTGACCTCTTCAATATACCATGGGTATGAAAACCCACTTCTTCAGTCCAAATCCAAAGCTAACCAGGATACATGTACATGCACATGTATAGTAACATCAGGGTATGAGTGACAACTCAGTGAGTGAAGAAATGATGATAGAATGATAATAAATTGAACTAAGTCTAAACTATATGTATGCATGTTCCAAAATTGACACTTTTCATGTTGAGAACTACCTTGGGCCCACTTGTCCCCATCCTTATAACTTAGGATAAAATAATTATCCGTACTTTGTACTTAAAGGAATATTAATATAATATTCCTTTAGGCTTAATCTCCCTAGATTAGCCCCTTATCCTTAAATTTTATCCCCCTTTCCCTATCTAGTGGAGTTTAACCCCCCATACTCTTTTACATGGTTGGTATACAATAGTGATGTGTTTTCATTAATATTTTCATGTGATTGCATACTACAATGATGAATCATTGGCCATTTAACATATGAATCTCCAGCCTAATAACCACACATGCACTCCGGCCTCAAAATACATATACACAAAGGTACTTTGGACCCAAAACTGTGCACTTACTCCATTGTACACAAACTCAAGATGGTGTGCACTCTTCCTTTAGTGAAAAATCCTCGCACACTTACACAGGTGCGTGATAAATTATAAAATGTGCACACTTCTTTGGTATGAGATTCTTGTGCACTGACTCAATGCGCCCAAAACCAAACAAAATACCCTGTACCATAAACTCATGAGGTTATATGTATAATTACATTTACATTTATATGTACAATTGGGGTTTGACCTAGGGGTATTACAGGTTCAACTAGAAAGGAACCCAACTGATTGAGACCCCTTCGACACACTTCTCAACCACAACTATCACTCCCGCTGGTAGTTGGTCTTTTCTACATTTCCTTAGTAAATTTCACACCAATTCATGCGTCACAATCCTTACTTTTGGGTTGCATATTCTCAACACATCCAACTTGTGCACCCATCTAACTGTGTGAAATTTCTCTCTCATTGACTCTGACAGAGCCCAATCAGTTTTCTTGTCTGCAAACAACAAGGTTGGATCTTCTCCATTTGTTGGTAAGGAAGTGATCCTTGCAATCAAGTCTGTATATATAGATATTGGCTTGTCCATCCACAAATAACCACCATGCACATAGGTTAAGAGGAGATTAACACATACGGGTTGTAAGACCCAAGGTTTGGTTTAACTATGACCAACAAATCCTCAAGATACCATCCCTTTCGACATCACCTACTTGCACAGGTGAAGTCTCACCTGAGGTATCTATTGGGACTGTAAGAACCATGATTTTGTAGTAGTAAGGAAAAGGGAGGTGGATACTTGATTCATTGTTCCTTATTCTACCTTATGTATCTTCTTGATTATTACATAGATTCTCACAGTCATTCATTAATATTGCACCATAATTAATCCATAAACTAAGTCTAGTCTATGAAGCATAGCAACATTATTTCGAAACACACATAGACAAGTAAAGAACAAAAGACTCAATATCATCTCTAAACTCTTTCTTTATTCATATTCTGTCTTACCAACTGACTATTACATTTATGAACTTTGTGTAATCTTTCAACCTCACCTCTCAGTCTCTCACTCTTTAGACTATGATTCTCACCCCTAAATATCCCAATCCCATTACATATTTATAGCCAAAATCCTTAGACTATTAATCCCAAAAATATCCCATTAAAATGCATGGCATGGATAGCTTCAGTTAACTGGTTGTTTTATTTCTTCTTCTTTTCACTCTTCATGCAACTTTTCTATTGTTCTTCTATTTCTGGAATGTCATGATGCCCTCCTTTGTTTTTTATCCTCTCACTCACTTGATTTATTATTCTATCTGTGTGTTGTCTTCATCCCATGTGATTTCCTTCCTTCTGTTCCCTTTATACCTTCTTCTCCCTTAACTTATACTTAGGTTTTTTCTCCCAAAATTGCCTCCAAAACTGTGTGTACAACAAGCCCCCAACACTCACCTATGGCTCGTCTTGAGCCACTCAAGCTTGTTTCCTATTCTTCCATGCTACAATGAATTGTTGAGTGACATACTTAGCGACTTCTACCTCTGAGACAATTGTGGTCTCTTTTGTTGTGATCTCCTCTAGGGCCTGTGCGGTCAAGTCTTGGAGTTCGTTCTCTATTTCAAGCATGATTGTTTTTACCATACCTTGTATAGTGGCCAATTCACCAATAATTATTACTACTTCCTCATTCCTGGGTCCTAGTCACTACCGAAGGACCTTATGATGGTCCTGCAGTTTCTCTACTTTGACATATAACTGTCGTTGAGCCAAAATGGCTTCCATACGCTTGACTAGTGGCAAGGTAGTCACCTTCTCTACTGATTCATTTTTCTGTTCTTGTGCTACTCACATTTTTGCCTCTATGGACTTCATCTCTAGGTCTCCCATGATCTCTTCCGATACCTTCACAATATCTTGGCAAATATTTGCACATTCATCTTCAAATTTCTTAATCTTGGAAACTATTATCGTTGTCATCCTCATTCTACCTTCGCGCACCTCAAGTGGTGAGTCGGGTCTACATTTCTATTGAAATTATTGAATATGAATTATGAATCCCTTCATGAATTCACCAATCTTTGAAAAATGTTCCTCTATAATGGCCTCTATGACGAGGGGAACCTCAGGTACTTCCTTATATCATTTCTGGACAACTTCCCATGTCTTCTGCACCATGGATTCAACTTTGTATTTCTCTTGTTTTTCTTTTGTGGCCTTTTCCTCCACGTCCTCTTTAGTCCTCACAAATTCCTCCATTTGGAATTCAATATCCTTCTTTTGTTGAATGGCCATATCATATTGTGTTTGTACTTGGGTGCTTTTGTCCCTCTTTCTGGCCAAGTTGTAATGCGCAATGTCTCCTCTATACTTCATTTCCTGCACCAACTTTTCTTGTAACTCTTGGACTCTTTGGATGGGTAGCTGAGATATGAATATATTCAGTTGGCCCAACACATTTTCTTTCTTGCAATGTGCCTTCTAGCAACTCTAGCACAACATACTTAATTGGTATGGTTTTTTGTTCTTCTTAGAGATGTGTTAGGGTCGTCTACACATTGTCCTCTTATTCACTTGGTCATATAAATGTTCCATCCCTTGATTTAAGGTCTTTCACGATGCATGTTATTTCTAGGAGTTGTTAAAGGATTCCCAACTGATCCTAAACCTTCTTTTGTTGGTCCTTGTGCTTCTTGGAAGATTCCTCCCAAATCTCCTCTGTGGAATCTTAGATCTGGTATCCAATTCGATCCATATCATCATCAATTAAAATGTAAAAAGGGGTTTTTCGTTGCAATTTAACTTTATTTCACACTCCACCTATCTGTGCTAGCCCTTTATCCTTTATTTTGAACCATACGTCATTTGTATGGTCCTGTTCCTCCTTGATTTTCTCTTGGTATTCGTTCTCTTTTGAGGAGCGTGGCTTGTCAGTTGGACTCTTCCATCATCCTCCCAATCAAATATGATTAAGTGCACATCTTCAAATTTCCACCAATAACTAGTTGGAAAATCTTTTTTGTGCAGGATCCTTTTTGTCTTGCACATACATATGGTGCATGCCGATTCTGAAGCACGTGACATGCCTGTAGGAAATTACTGCTTCCTCTGGAATGTGCAGTGTAGTCTCCACTATGTTTGTAATGAGCTACAAGTAGGTATAAAAAATGGTGTTGGTGTCATCTTTCCATCTCTTAATGGTGAACTTCCATAAGTTGTCATACCTAGCATCCAAAGGGTTGCGACCTGAAGCACTAGTAATATGTGGGCTCCTGCTAGCCGACCAACACAATGAGAATGAGTAACCATGCATAGTGAAAGTCATTACCTTTCTCCTGGGTCTTTGTGCAATCTTGTAGGAATTGGTTTAAAAAGAAATGTCACCCAGTTCATCTGAACTCCTTCCTTTCATTTTTCTTCCGCAGAAATCACTGTTGTTGGCATCTTGTCTCTTCAACATTTTCACAACATCTTGTAGGCCAAAACACGTCTTGTAAACTAGACCTCCTCGTCGTTGATGATTTTCACGTATAGACCCCTTTTGCCTATAAATGTGTCATACTTGTCTTCCATGGCCTCGAAGAGGGATCTCTCTCCCATTTTGTGGAATAGTAATGATGGGTCTTTGCCTTCTTTGCTCAACCTTGTCATATGCATAATTAGTGTAGTATCAATTAAGACTAGGGTATCTAGCCAAAGTGTCCCCCCATGGACGTAACTGAGAAATACCTTGACACATGCATTGAGTTCCATACTTCATTTGAAATGTGGAATTTCAAACAACTTCAGTATCCCAACTTTCTCCAAGCCTGACACCCATTCCTGTGGTTCCACCCGAATTACTCATGTGTCAGGGTTGGTATTCATTCACAAGTATTGATCCTTGGCCAACTCAAGGAATTTCTGCTTGTCAGTGATATCATGGTCCATAAATTTCAATTTGGTCACCTTGTAGAGCATGTATTCATTGCTACTGACACCCTTTGGGACTGGTTCTATTCACTAGTACTGTCACTAGGGGTGCATCATCCTTCCTCGAAGGTAAATAATCTCTATGAAAAATTGCAGCTGGAGTTAGGGCTGAAGTTCTGACCACTTTCTCGAACTCCACATCTACTGGTTTCTTCGATTGTTTATTTTTTGCAACATATGGTCCTCCCATTCTTGATGGTGCTATTCTCTTTGTATGATGGAATGGTGGAAGATATTTGTGTGTCTATGGAGCTTGGTTACTCTTTCTCTAGTAAGTCAACTCTATTCACTTATTCTTGCATGCAACAATGCCTTAGATTCTCCCACCCTCCAAATTTTTTGTGTGCTCGTGCCAAGTATACCTGTCTCATCTTGCCTTAACTGCCTTGTCCAATCTAATGTCGTAGTTGGTGACTTGGTAACTAAATTATCCTTAGTTTCCAAATATTCCTTATGATTCTCCTTCATACTGTTGATTTGTTCATGATTTCTGATGGCTTTTCTGATTTAATGCTTATATGATGCTTTTATGACCTTTCACACCTGCTACGTAAATGTCATTTAGTTCTCGATTGCTTTTAACGGTCTTGTCATTTCCAACCTGCGCAACTGTTCTTCTCTCTTCCAGCTATATAATTCACAGTCGAGCCTGTCTGTATCTTATCTTTGAACTTAATACTGTGTTATCGTCATGTGTGATGATCATATCAGTTGTGGAAGTTTTGATACCTTGGTATTTCAACACTCTTTTTCTTTTTCCTATCACTACTTTTTATTTCTTTTCTTTCCTTTTTCTACTTTTTATTTTGTTTTTCTTATTTTTCTTGCTACTATGGTACACTTACTATAATACAGGGGTTTTGGTGCTACCCATATTACTGTGCAGACTATCAACTGTCTTTATAGAGTTTCAACCGACTTCCATTCACCATTCCTTCCAAGATTATTCCATCTAAGGTTTCCAATCGCGCATCACCTGTGTTGGTTATTTTCTAGATCAAATAGGGACCTAACTAGTGCATGTGAAAATTCCCTGGATGCTACAAATACCTGTTGTCATAGAGTAACATCACATGTGTTGGTTATTTGATCTTCGTGTAGTGTAGGCCACCAAATCTCCATGCATAAAATATTCTATGTCGTTGATTTTCCTGTGTAATGTCCTCCATCAATCCCATCATGTGATTCCTTCAGTATAATCGGTCTTTCATGTTCTAGTACACAATGCCTCAATTTTCCATTTAGCCCTAACTTATACAAGTTCCCTGTAATTAACTAATAATATGTTGCTTTCACTACCAATTTATTCCTCTACGCAATTGTCAGTTAATAGGGGGCCATACTTGTTATTAGAAATTCCACAATATCTACAAAGTAATCATCCACCATCCTTACTGCAAATAACCGCACATTTGGGAAATTATCATCTAAATTACCTGCATCTTCTTCTGTCAGTATGTGTGAGAGATGATCTGGTCTGACATTCAACTTTCCTGGTTTCACTATGATCTCAAAGTCATATTCCTGAAATAATAACAACCATTTGCATATTCTTCCTCCTAATACGAGATTGTTTACTAAGTACGTTAATGCAGAATGGTTTGTATACATCTTGAAGTGGGACCCTAGTAAGTAATGTTTGAAATTATGTAGTGCATAAACCATTGCCAATCCTTCCTGTTCTATAGTGGTATAATTCTTCTCATATATAGACAACTTCCTACTTGCAAACACAATTGGATGATCGATGTCCCCTTCTCCTAGTTATGATATTACTATGCCCAATGCTATGGATGATGCATCTACATGTACATGGAAATCCTTGTTCCACTCTTAAAATATCAAAATGGGTGTGGTTACGAGTCTGTTTCAACATGTCCAGCCCCTTCTGGAAGCCCTCATTCCATTGGAACTTGGCTTCCTTCTTCAATAACTTTTCCATGGGTGTTGTAATATGCGCATATCCTTTGATAAAATTTTTGTAATAACATGTGTGACCCAAAGTTTCCCTTTTCTCTCTGACTAATGTCGGAGGCTCCAATTCTAGAATCATTGTAATCTTGGCTGGGTCAAATGAGAGTCCTTGTTTTCATATGACATGTCCTAGTAGAATTCCTAATGGTGTGCAAAATATACATGTCTTTAAGTTCAATGAAATATGTCAATGTCTACATCGATCTAACATGAGTCGAAGAAATTATATATGATCATGCAGTAGATTGAACACCATCCAATCATCCAAGTAAACTTCCAAAAATTTATGGATGAACTCCTTCAATTCTACCACTGCTACTCTAGAAAAAACCACAGGGGAGAATTCAATCCAAATGGCATCACCATGTACTGATAACTGCCCCACTCCATCGCAATGTGGTTATGTGTATATCCTACTGTGCAATGCTTATCTGATGGTACCCATAGAATCCATCGGTAAAGGAATATGTTTCTTGACCTCCTACGTTCTCCAATACTTCATCTGTGAATGGTGTTGGGAATAGATAATGTAAGCATGCACCATTCAATTTCCTTAGATCTACACAGATCCTAATTCCTCCTATCTTCTTTTCCTATACCATCGTTGGGATAATCCACTTAGATTATTCTACTAGTTCAATGATTCCAACATCTAGCATCCTATCTATTTTATCCTTGACCTTCTCCTTGTACCTTGGGTTCAACCTATAAGGTCTTTGTCGTACTGTATTAGCTCCATGTTTTAGTGGGATCTTCATCTTTCCTAAGTTGCCTGCTATCCCCTTCATCTATGAGAATTTGGTTGGAAATAAATCTTGATATTGCCACACTAAGTCTGTAACCTTCTCAATTGTCTTATCATTACAATAATCTCTTATCTACGTAAACTTAGTGATCCAGGTGGATATTGGTGGCCACCCACCTATTCCAATTGGCTCCTCGTGTCCATTTTTGTTCATCATGTCCTTCTATAATACTTTATAATTGTGATTTATACACTTCTGGGGCTGTCTAAAGACCCACACATTATCCAGGTGGATACGAGTGGCCTCTCGCCTAATCCAACTAGCATATTTTGTATGTTTTCACATCAGCACATCTTGTTGTACTTCCATGGTTATTTTGGGGCCCTAAACGTTGTTTTTTTGGCTCTCCATAGTCAAAATGTAGATGTAGTTAGAGTTTGATGAAAAAATGTGTATTTATCTGAAAGACCTTTGCAACGGGCTATCACACACCTAAAATAGAGGTCGTATGAAAAAGTTACGACCCTAGGAAGTTGAGGTACCAAAATACAACAACTTACCCATAGGGCCCACATGACTTTTGGCATTTCACCTTCTAGGGTTAGGTTTGTGGATGTATATGATTTTGGAATTCATAAGTAATATGAAAAGGGAATATGGAGCCTCATTTAAATCCATTATGCTTAGAAGGATGCGCATAGCAGCCACATCTCTTCTCAGAGATAACTACCACAATTCGAGAAAGTTTTAGTTCTGCAGTTTTACAGTTTCAGCCTATTTAATTATTTAATAGAAGATATTGTTCATTGGATATTTGTGTTATTCTTCTTATCTCTATGTTTATTGTATTCAGTTTGTTAATCAATTCGTTCCACTCCTAAATCCAGATCAGTGGTATTAGAGTGGTCTTCTCTTCATTTATTTTTCTTCGTGCATGTCCCCGACAAGGTCTGGGTACAAGAAGTTGGGACTCGAACCAATCGAGCCATTACCAGATTGGTCACACCGAGCCCAAAAACAACCCATGGGAAACAAAAAGAAATACGATGGAGTAGGAGATCCTATTAAAATGGTGCTCAAGGAATCCCTCCGGTGACAAAGGAACGAAATGATGAACAAATTTGCATAGATCCTTCGATGGTTTCCCATGGGAGAAGCATATTCATCAAGCGGCCATGAAACCCCCTTCAAGGTACAGGTAAATTTTGACATTTCATTATTTGAAGGACTGATAGATGTGGATGTTGTAGATAAATGGTTGAATCTGCTCGAAGGATATTTTCGGTCCACAATTTTTCCGATAGGGAAAATGTCACTTTTGCACTCCTCAAGGTCATTCCCCATGTTAAAGAATGGTGGGATAATTGCTCTGAGAAACGAGTCATGGAGGAATATGCAACTGTTTTGGTGGCCCCTACATGGGATTCCTTCTAGGACACCATTAAAGAACAATAATACCCTGTTCGAAGCTACGAGAACCAATACACCAGATGGACCACCCTATGTCAAGAAAAGGACTAGAAAGTACCAGACTTCACCAATGTTTTCCATACACTATGCACCAAATTGGGTATAAAATATTTTGAGAATAATATCATGCTCAAATACTGTGGATGTTTGCATAGATACATTCAAACAGAAATGGAGGTCCTGGACATCACCTAATTGGCCATGGCTTATAGATATGTTGTCAAGAGCGAGCAAAAATTTAAGCAGAAACAATGAGAGTTTGGATCTGCAAACCCCTAATAGCCGAAGCAAGGAAAGACAACCCCAACCGACATAGCAAGGGACAAAGTTGAGATGGCCACCCTCAGGACAATCTGTCCAAGCCACAACACAAGAAGGGAAATGAGAAGACAAATAAGGACATGAGAAAATGGTGTGAGTACCATAAAATTCCTTGGCACAACACCGACAAATGTCGCTCCAAGTAGTCCCTCGTGGCCAAGCTAAAGGCTTTCGAGTCAGAGGTCGATTCTGATCCCGAGTCAAATCCTAAAGGAGGGAAGTGGATTATCGATGTTGAACCTAGTGCGACAATCACTACCACCAAAGTATGGCCAAGTTAACCATAAGAACCAGAGGAGGGGGAATGCCTCTTTCACTCACAGATGTGGGTCAAGGGGGCTCTGATTCATTTTATTGTCGACAACGGTAGTCAGAAGAACCTGATTTCAAAAAAGGTCATCAAGCGTCTGGACCTGCCAATGACATCACACCCATATCCCTACATGATTGGCTCACTTCATCAAGGAAGAGATATCTGTGTTAGCCAATAATGTCATCTTCCCTATGACATCAATCCTTTCAAATATAAGTTACTGTGTGATATTTCTTCCCTTGAAGTTTGTGATGTTATTTTAGGACAACCATATTTGTGGAAGTGTCATGTTGTGTATGAGTCTAAACCCCACATTGTTATTTTTACATTGGGTAGACAATTGTACAGGATCCCAGAGGTGGCACTGCCTACTGCTAAGCAATGCAGTTAGGTCATTTCATAGACCAGGAAGTTCATCTTCTTTATGATTCGTGCTCATAGTAAGAAGAAGGTCGTCGCCACATCTGTTGCCTCTACACAACGTCTCTCTTTGCATCATAAGCAAGTGGATGGGATTGTGTAAGAATACAGAGACATATTCGCCTCATCTACAGGGGTACCGACACACTACCAAGTCAAGCATCCAATTGATCTGACCCCCAATGAACCTCTACCTAATGGACCAGTCTATTGACACTCGCTGATGGAGAATGATGAAATCAAACATCAAATCCAAGAGATTATTCAAAAGGGGGACTTCATACCCAAATCCTCCCCTTGAGGAAGCCCGATTGTACTGGTGCAGAAGAAGGATAGGACTTGGCAACTCTGCATTGATTACAGGGCCTTAAACAAAATCACAGTCAGGAGCCGCTACACCATTCCCATGATTGATGACCTTCTTGACCAACTCAAGGGGGAAACATTTTTCAACAATATTGATCTGAAGTCTGGCTACCAACAGGTTCTCATCGAACCAACTGATGTCTAGAAGACAACCTTCAAGTCTAAACAAGGTCTTTATGAATGGATATTCATGTCGTTTGGCTTAAAAAATGCACCAACCACTTTCATGAGGTTGATGGATGATGTATTGAGACCCTTCACCAACTCCTTTGTGGTAGTATATTTGGATGACATCCTCATCTTCAACAGAACGTGGGAGGAGCACTTGCAGCATATTCAAAAGGTTTTGAGCACTCTGTGGCAACACAATATTTATGCCAACTTGGAAAAATTCTCTTTTGGCATGAACATGGTCCAATACCTAGGCTACATTGTTGATGAGTATGGGGTACATGTTGATCCAACTAATATCCAAGTCATTTGTGATTGGCCAACCCTAACCACACTGATCGAGCTTCATAGCTTCTTGGGACTAGCCGATTTCTACTGATGGTTTGTGTTGGGATTATGCCATATTGAATGGGTCCTTAGCCAGGTGACCAAGGGCGATGGTAGGGCCAAGTTCATGTGGGGGAAGGAGAAACAATGAGCATTCGATGATCTAAAACATCACTTGTGCTCATATCTAGTACTCTCCTTTCTCGATCTTCAACAACCATTCGAGATTGAGACTGATGCATCTGACTATGCTGTGGGCATTTTTCTCACTTAGCACAAGCATCCTGTGGCATACCATAGTGAGAAACTCTCTGATACTATCGATAAATACCCCACCTATGAAAAGGAAATGTATTCCATTGTACAAGACTTACGTTAATGGAAACATTACATTCTCGGGAAAGAGATGATCATACACACTGATCACAAGCCTCTGTAATTCATACAAACACAAGGGAAATTGCAGAACGATTGCCATCATATTGGTCCACCTACCTTCACTAGTTTCATCTCAACATCAAGTATAAGACATGTATCTCCAATCGTGTCGTTGACTACCTCAGTCGGCCTCCTGTGGCTGCACTCAACACTGTGCTCCATTCCTATGCACATGAAGCATTGGAGTGGCCCCAACTTTATCAACAAGATCTGGACATCGCCACCACATATTAGCTCTTGGGTACAGGAGCCAATGTCACTGATTTTCACATTCAGGAAATAATATTATGCCACCTATGCCATCTGTGTATTCCTACAAGTGAGCCTGCAAATATGCTTTGGGAATCCCACTACAATCAGGTGGCAGGAAATTTTGGAGTAGAGAAAACCGTGGTCATTCTTCAAAAACATTTTTTTTGGCCAAAAATTCGAGAGGACGTCAAAAAGTATATCATATATTTCGTTGCATGTGCCATTGACAAGACAAACATCAACAAGAAAGGCTTATACACCCCTCTTCCTATTCCATAGAATCCGTGGGAATCCATCTCAATGGATTACATGTCTGGTTTGTCATCCACCAAGCATGGAAATGACTACGTGTTTTTGGTTGTTGATCAATTTTTGAAGATGGCCATCCTCACAACTTGTAAGAAGAATTTCATAGTGGCAGATACTACCAAGATCTTCTTCGAATGAATTTGGGTCCACTTTGGGATACCACTAACCATCATATCCGACCGAGACAACAAGTTCCTCAACACCTTTTCGTCGATTCTTTGGTCTCTGTTGGACACCAAGCTCACAAAATCCACTTCTTTCCACCCCCAAATCGATGGCTAAACTGAGGTCGTCAATTGAATGATTGTGCACATATTGCACATGTACAATTATAAGAATCCTCATACATGGGACGAGAGTCTCCCATATGTCCAACACAGTTACAACAAGGCTCTCCATAATTCCATCGACCATAGACCATTTAAGGTGGGTCTAGAATTCCAACCTTTGGGACCCATTGATGTTTCACTTCCTCTTTCCACCACACTGACAGACTCTTCCCATGATCAGTTTGCGATCAACAAAGCCACTAGATTCATTGAGCAGTTTCAACACATCTACCAATAAGTCTAGGATATTTTTCATAAATCCAATGCTAAGTACAAGCAGCGCCATGATAAACACAGGGTACCACACCAGTTTCAGGTTGGTGAAAAATTCTAGTTACATTTGCAAATGGAGCGTCTCACCAGGCCCCATCGGAAGCTTCACCCACTTTGTTATGGGCCTTACACTATCACCAAGGTTGTGGGTAAAAATGATTTTGAGCTCAACACTCCACCCTTTCTTGGTCTGCATCCAATATTCAATGTGGACCTCCTTCGGCCATATTTTCCACCATTATTGGACACCTCTAATATCTTCAAACAACTAAAACCAACAGAGCTCAACGCTGACTGCATGGAACAAGCATCCATTGATCAAATAGTGGACACACAGGTCAAGGGAACTCACCAACAATTAATCCATCTTTATCAAGTTGTCAAGGCAGAGAAACTCCTACACTAAGGCAAGTGGATCACTTGGGGCCAAATCCAGTAGAAGTTTCCTCAACTGATGGGGAAACTCAACACAATGGAGACCATTTCTTCCTAAGGGGGTAGGATTGATCCAGGTGGATATTGGTGCCCACCCACCTATTCCAATTGGCTCCTCATGTCCATTTTTTTTCAACATGTCCTTTTGTACTTCTTTATAATTGTGAGTTCTACACTTTTGGGGCTGTATGAAGCCCCACACATTCTCCAGGTGGATACGGGTGGCCTCTCGCCTAATCCAACTGGCTTATTTTGTATGTTTTCATGTCAACACATCCTTCTCTACTTGCATGGATCTTTTGGGGCCCTAAATGTTGTTTTTTGGCTCACCACATTCAAACTATAGACAGAGTCAGATTCTAATAGTGAAATTTGTAGCTCTCTAAAATACCTTTCCAACGGGCTATCACGCACCTAAAATGGAGGTCGTATGCAAAATTTATGACCCTAGGAAGTTGAGGTACCAAATTACACCAACTTACCCATAGGGCCCACATGACTTTTGGGGTTTAACCTTCTAGGGTTAGGTTTTTGGATGTCTAGGGTTTTGGAATTCATGAGTAATATGAAAAGGGCCTCTGGAGTCTCATTGTAATCTATTCTTATTAGACAGATGCATGTAGTAGCCACATCTCTTCTCAGAGATAGCTACCACCATTCGAGCAAGTTTAAGTTCTGCAGTTTTACAGTTTCATCCTATTTCATTATTTAATAGAAGATATTGTTCATTGGATATTTGTGTTATTCTTCCTATATTTGTGTTTATTGTATTCAGTTTGTTAATCATTTTGTTCCTCTCCTAAATCCATATCACTTAGGATTCTTCATTGTCCCAATGTTGACCTTCTTTGTATTTATAGGTTGTGTGTATGTGATAGATGCAAGCTCTAGCCCTTATACTATGTGTGTTCCTTTTGTCTCTAGTATTTGCACATTCCTAGGATCCTCTTCCTCATATTCTTCTATCATTACATTATAACATTCCAATAGCTTCTAGATTGTCATCTTATATTTGTGTGCACTGCATAAGGGTACTACTTCCATCATTTCTACCTTTGAAAAAATATTTGTTCGAATGGCCTGCAGTGTTGCATGTATGGAGGGAGCTTCATGTTCAATTTTGAACGTGATTTTGAATATTTAGACCAATTCTTCTCATTTTTTTGTCTCCCTATGCATATCTAATTCTAAATACCAATTCTTTAGGATTGTGTCCAACATGTGTATGAATCTGTGTGTCCACTCTATCTCTGATTCTGAGTGCCATAAAGCCCTAAATATTTCCATGTGACCCATTGGGTCACTCTCTCCTGTGTATTTTTGGGCACTTTCTTCTTCCTCGGGCCCAAAGTGTATCTGCATAAGTCTATTTCATTGTTCCCAGTTCTTCATTCCTTTTCTGTGTGAAACACACCATCTAGCTGGAGTTTTCTTTAGAACGACATCCAATTCCAACAACCTCTGTTATTCAGGTACTTGTAACTCAAATTATTTTATAAACATACCAATATCTATTAGTCCATCATACCCAGGTGGGTCACATAACTCCTCTCCAATCTAGTGCAAGGATCGATTTGTACATTCACCTCGTCTAGTTGACACTTTATGCATCCTCTACTTCCAATTCTCTAGACCAACTTTTGAATATGATGTGCACGAACTGATACTTCTCCAACTCAGTGCACCATCCATTTTCAGGTCAACATAGTCCTCCATCCATGCATTTAGATTATACAAATTGTCAATTTCATTCCCTCTTGTTGATTGTATGTATCTATTCCCTTCTGATGGGTCTAAAGGTGCAATAAATTTCATATCCCTAACCTCAAATATCATCTCCCTCCTTTTCAAGTTAATAATTGTTTGGTTATTAAACACCCATTCCAATCCCATCAATGCTAGATACAATTGATTATCATATACCATCTCAATAACTTCAATGTCTTCCATGCTGCGCACCCCATCTATATTCACAGGTACTCTTGTTATTCACCCAATCATGACTATCTTATAATGATTCATGAGCCTTAACTGAAAAGGGGACCATACTAGCTCAGGTTCGCCCATAATCTCCCATGTCTGCTAGGTAGTACATTCACATAATATCCTAAGTCCAAAATAATATTATGCACATCATACTCTCCAATCTAAGCATTGAACCTGAATTCTCCATTGGTTCTCTTCCTGCGCAGTACTTGGTTTACCATTCTATGCATGACATGGGTTTCTCTTCCTTTTGTGCATTGATCAATCATCTCATATAAAGCACTTAGTGCAGTCCTATAGTTTATTAATTCTACACAACTCTTTAATAATTTCGTTAGTGTACTTACCTGTGCTATTGGCTTCTCTAGCACAAGTTGACCTTCTATCTGAGGCATTGTTGATGTTGATACTCCCTCATGCAATCCAAGTATTTGTTTTCTAGATTTATGATATGTCTCTTTCTCCTGTTGTGGATCGAATGGGGGTATAGGCCCTACTAACTTATGTACCCACTACCCATGATGCTTTCTTTGATCCATCCATGTTCTAGCTCATTCATGTGTAACAACTACCACTATTGGTCCTTCATTGCATATTTCAACTGATATCATCTGCACATTTTGATTATGATTTTGGTTCGGGTTTCCTCTGGCCTGCCTTTTGAAACTATTTGGGGATAGTCTTCTGTCGAGTAATCCAGTGGTCTAAAATATGTTCATGTGGTACATAGAGTCTGAAAATCAGGGGCTAAGTGTCCAGGTTGATTACAGTTATAAAAAATAATCGGTCCTCGTGCTCCTCTACCAAAATTCCCTCTACCTTAGCCTCTACCAAATTTTCCTCTCTTCCCCTAATTAGAACCTCTCTGATTATTATACTGTGCACCACCTCCATCAATGTCAGTATTCTCTTCCTAGATCTTGTACATATCCGATGTGCGCACCCTTAATAGGTTGAATGTACAAAAATTCTTCCGTTCATGTCCTAACGACTTTAAAAAATTGCAAAATAAGTTCTTTGGAGTAATCTGATACTTCTGTAGTAATGGAAACTCAGTGGGATGATGACCCCATTTATGACAAATCTCACAGTATCTTCCCCTAGGTAGTGTATTTGACACTCTGTCTACCAAATATTGCACGAATGTTTGGAATTTGTCCTTGTGATGGCCCTATGTCCTGAACTTGGTACACCAAATTTGTTATTATTTCTCGCTTCCTTTAGTAAGCTCAACTAGTTGAATTTTCAATGCGACCAACTGTGTCTGAACTTGTGCCATTCCTCCAATATCTCCTGTCGGTAATGCCTTGAGCTTCATTCAATTTCCAAGTTGTTGCGACACAAAATTTTGTTGTATTAATGGCCTACAAATGTGTGGTAGAAGTATTTCAATGAACCACTCTTGATGTTTTTGATATGGAATTTGGAAATTCAATCTCCCTATCACATCCTTAAAGTGTTGATCAAAATCCCATATTGACTATGTTTGTACATGTTTGATCTCTTTCAGTTCGGTGTTGTACTGCGATTCTAAATTTGGGTTTTTGAAATCCTTGAGTAGTGCTTGGTTGATGCACGACCTCTAAATGTTGTTGCTAACTACACAATATTCACAACCTCATCCTGTATGTTCTTATCGGCTCAAATTGATTCGTAGACAAACAAGTGTTGTTCTGGATCCTCTGACCCCACTCCCTTGAATTCAAGAAGTCTAAGAGTATTATCTAGTCCCACCATGTTGGTTTTCATAGTCCCCCCTTGGTGATGTTGGTCAACTCTGATTTTGACTTTGCGTACTACTCCCACTATTCTGACTACTACTATTATGTCCTCCTTGACTAACTATGATGGATTTTGACAAGTATTCAAATGTTATCCCTGATTGTGGTGAAGTGCATGGGGTCATTGATTCAACGCAGGATCCTATTTGAGTAGGTCTTACCAACTCTTCTATCACTATAATGTACCGACACCCCTCTTCTCCTCCTCCTATATATGGTATCTCCATGATTAAAACTTGTGTGCAAGGTTCTCGTTCTTCTGGCTCACTACATGACTCTTCTCTTCCAGCCCCATTCTTTTTCCTTTTGTACCTCCTTCCTCTGCGCAACTCTCCAAACTCGTAATATTCCTATAGTGTACTACTTTCTTGCATCTAAAGTTCCTTCCTTCCCTTTTCATTGCTTCCTTCCTTCTCTCAAATGATCCTCCTGCCATCCTCTAGCTCCCCGTATGTGCGCAAAATCCCTTTTAGCTGTCATACTTCATTATCATCACGTGATTTTCACATAACAACAATTTTATCCACGTATTCAACGATTTCAAGAACCTTCCACATGAGCCTTTGAAAAATTTTATTTCTTCAACACTATATGATTGAATGCAATCTATGAAAAATTATGTGACATAACCCCCTAGTACACTATCCAACCAAAACTCAACTACTCGAGTAGTTGGGTTATTTACCGAATTCAACCATCTGACCAATTTAGGATTCCAATTCTTTAGTGCTGCAAAAATAAACCTTCCTTTGCATCCATTGCATGTTACTCATTCAAGGGTTAATTTTCTCTTGTCACACAAATTCCCATTATTTTCATTCTAACCAGTTCATGATCTCCTTCTTAGTTGACTTCCAAAACATTCCCTTAAGTGAAATTTCCCGGTCCCAACAACATGACCATTTGTTGGTTGTTTTAGGTATGTTCATGGGTTGTAAGACCCAAGGTTTGGTTTATCTATGACCAACAAAACCTCAAGACACCGACCCTTTCGACATCACCTTCTTGCGCAGATGAAGTCTCACCCAAGGTATCTATTGGGATTGCAAGAGTGTTGCACTCTAAAGATGTCCTAAAAACAACCTTAGTCTGACATTAATTTTATCAACCGAGGATTCATCTTTTCTTTCAAGATTGTCAGCAACGTTTATGCATATAGTTGTAGAGGTTTAAATCGTGTATATAGTTCAGTTACAACGAATCTGAGTTTATCTAAATTAATGCAATAGTCAAGTTCTTCACACATTAACTATAAAATCTGAAACTAATAACTCAATCAACAAAAATATATTCTGAGCAATAACACACCATGAATTACAAATGTCAATCACTTACTGAATTCATTCATCTATCCAAGAAACAATAATTTAATCTACAAAAACACTTAATGAATCAATCTCTCAATGATTAATTAATCTATTGGAAAGGAACAATGATATACTGAATATTTAAGAAGGAACAACAAATGCGAATTAAACAAAAGGAACAACAAATGAGAATTTAATTAAAGGAACAACACATGTGAATTTAAATGAAAGGAACAACAAATGCGAATTTAAATGAAAGGAATTCACAAGCGATAAATTGAAAACAATCAGTATTGGAACAACAATCGATAATCTATTCTCTACAAATGGAATAATACCAATTCATAAAAGAATCAACACATTAATGAGTCTATTGTAATTGTTGAAGGGAATATCAAATCATAGAATTATAACAGAATTGATAAAATTTCAGATAAGACAGTAGCACCTGTCGACTGGGCCCACGATCTTCAGAAGATACTGTTACACGGAAATGATCAAAACACTTGAAGCTTCCATTAATTCCATAATTGATAAGTCATTTACAATGGGATTGTTATACAACGTGTCAAAAATCAAGAGATCTAAATTCTAGTATCCCTCTCTATTTTTCACTCTTCTTTATATATTACAATGAGATAAGTAAATTAAGCTATCCCGAGGATCGAGAGATCCTCGAGATTGATTTTACTATTTATGAAGATTGCAAGATAAAAAGTCAATATTCGTTTGAACCGTTTTGTGCCTGATTTCTTCGATATTCAATGGTCTATGCATATTCATGATCTTCTTAATTATCCTCAGTTAACAACAATTGTCCATTTCTGCATAAAATCAAAACAATTCAAACCAAAGTTCAGAAAATATCTAATACCATTTAACATTATTTCCTAAGAGATTTTAAACCATTTTCTTCCCTAATTACTTCAAACTAATAGAAAAGTCAACAAAGAATATATCATAAATCAAAGTAACAAGGAGAATATTTATACCTTTTTCTCACCCCAACATACCCCCCATCTTACCTTTTTGCATGTCCTCATGCAACAAGAGATTTTATATGCAAAGAAGTGATACTGAAGGGTGTAGAGGTATCTTCTCTAGGCCTTTGGAACCCATGATTACCTCTAAGCTCTTCAAAAACAACACATTCCCTTGTCTTATGGATTTCATAAACAATCTGATAACCCTCTAGAGGATACCAAATAATGGGGGGACTATACCTGCATCCAATCCAGGAAGGCCCTTCTTCCATGATCATTTTGGCATACCTTTATAATATGAGAGTAGCTTCTTGAAAATTCCTAAAATGAAATGGTTCCCTGTTCTTGAATTCATTTGAAGAGACACTCCATATTAATTTTGCAATAGAAAGGGATTCTTCTTTAATTTATCCAAACTACTACAGTTCTGAATGTACAACATGTATATGGATGGGAGATAAATATTCCACAACCTTCTCCCTCTTCATAAATGCTCTATGTTTCATAATGGTATCAAAGGGTTTAGAAGGTTCCCCTCTAACCCATAGGTCTATCCCCTTCTCTCTTTTCATGAAGACCTTATGTGCTTTGGCCCACCTAAGTTTATTTTTGGAAAAAGACAAAAAGGCATGAAACTGGATATCCTGGGTGAATGGATCGGGGTTCTCATCTCTGTTTTCTTCTAGAATGAAATTATGTAGATATAGTTCACACAAAAGGTATTGTACTACATCCTATTGTTCTTTAAAACATGAAACAAAATTAGAGACACTGGTAAACTCATAAGGTGTTCTTTCCCTAATGGCTTTCAATTTTAATAATGGATAATGCTCTAATAGAAATAGGGAATAATTAGTATAAGGGGCCCTGCAAGCTAATATATCAGAATAAATAGAGAAAATATTTTTTATTTGATCCAAAGCTCCATCAAGCTGACCCTGCACCTTCTTTACCTTTTTTTTTGCTCTACTGAGATCAACAAAGGTTTCATTCTCAGTTGCTGACATGGATCAGAGTTGTCTGACAACTTTCTGATGCTCTGTTATTGTCACCATTTCATTTTGGCATTGGGTGAAGGTCTGTTGGGATTGCTCCAATTCTACTTCCAACCTTCTAATAGTAGCATCTCATTCAGGAGAATGAAATACTTCTTCAGTCTGAACAACTCTTTCTACTGTTGTTGGAGAATCTATCTGATTTTCTATTTCAACTAATTCCAAAGAAGCATGAAAATCTGTTTGTGTTTCAACATAATTAGTGTGAATTTCCCTTCTGGGAAGTGAATTTATTCCCTGTAATCTAGCCCTATTAGATTTCTTTGTCTTATGGGATTTGTCATATTATTCCAGCTGCTTCTTAAGTTGTCTAATTTTTTCTTTCAATTTGCCAAATTTTTGTTTTAATACCTTTATTTTCTTGACCCTCTTCTTCAATGTCTTGTTTTCATGTTCCAGTTTTTTGACTCTATAATTGCCTTTTTCCGTTGTTTCTTTATGTTCAAGGGGAATTTTAAGTTCTTCCCCACCTTGATCAATTGGAAATTCATTCCCTATATCTTGTGGGCACTCTTGTTTCTCTAAAGGACTGTTCTCATTGAACTGAGGTTTTGGTTGTTCTGCTACCTCAAGCGATTCCCTCATAGGAGAGGATGACATTTCCATATCAGGAAGATCAAAGATAGAGTTTGAAGGAGGAGAGGTTGGAGCTTGGGGTTCTTCCATCCTTTCTGCATCTTCAATAGTGATATTCCCAAATTTCCCAACACTTGGGCTGTCTCCTCTTCATAACTTCTAAATGTTGATTAATGTTGGTTGTCATTGATGTCAACCCTTGAAGAAATCTCAGTGGCACAAATGTTTGGGTAATGGACCCAAGTTTGTTTGATGTAAAGATGAATCATTATTGCATTGTCATGGTTGATAATAAGTACAAATGGATGAACTCCAAAGTGGTCCCCTTACAGTGAAATCCCTCACGAGAAGATGCTTTATGGATTTAGTTATCCTATAAGTATGGTTAGAGAACCCATGCTTATTTGTGGAATAATGAGATGAAGGTCAGTGAATTTGTTAGTGAAACTATCCTAGATGGATAGTTCTTGTCATGAATCATTATTTTCTTGTCATGTTTTATAATAAGTACAAATGGATGAACTCCAAAGTGGTCCCCTTATGGTGAAATCCCTCACAGGAAGACGCTTTGCAGATTGAGTTATCCTATAAGTATGGTTAGAGAACCCATGATTATTTGTGGAATAATGAGATGAAGGTTAGTGAATTTATCAATGAAACTATCCTATATGGATATTTCTTTTCATGCCATTTTCGATGGTATGTGGAACGTCACATAACTCCTCGCGGTTAGAGAGTTATGGCCATGAGAAGTTGGAGAACCCAGGTTTGGGTAATGGACCCAAGTTTGTTTGATAGATAAAGGTATGATTTTTGATATATTTGTAGGTAATACTATTCTATATGGATAGTACATGTCATTCCATTTCTGGTGGTATGTGGAACGTCACATAAATCCTCATGGTTTGAGAGTTATGGCCTTACGAAGTTGGATGACCCTCATATGTCATCTAGAAGCCCCAAAAGGTGAAAGTAGTCAAAGTGGCTTAAGAGATTTTAGAAGGTAAATAATAAAGTGAAGTGATAAGTGTACTATAATTCAGCATGAATACAAAATAAATTATTTAAATAATAAATTTAATGGAGAAATTAGAAGCGGGTTAACCCTAAAATAAGGAAAGTGGACAAAGTGACCTAGAAGATGTTTTAAAGGAAGCTACTTGGAGATTATAAATAAGAGGCAATGCTCTCTCATTTTAGATCACACTTGAGAATATTGAATATATATAGGTTTCTAAGGTAACTAAAGGATATCCAAGCCAAATTTCTGATGGAAGGTGAAGAAAATAAGGCCGAAATTCAAGGAAGGATAAATTCTTTTCATGGTTCTTTCTAAGGTATGTTATTTACAGGTCATCTCACCATTTTTGCAATAATTGTTTTTCTAGAATGATTCAGACCGTGAAATTTCTATTCCATTGAGGAAACATATCAAAGTATCTATGGTAAAAAAATTAGTTTGTGGGTCGTTGTATTTTTGGAGTTATACTCCGTGGAAAATAGGGTTTGTGGCTAGTCTTGAAACTAGCCTAAAACAGGGGTTTCGGGTAAAAACGTCATAACTTCTTCATAACATATCCAAATTCAGTAAGACCAAATGTTCCAATTAGAGTACAGTCTGTAGTACGTTGTGTAAAATTTTCATATCGATTCAACAAATATTCCGTGAGGGGCACACTCTACAAGGTCACTCTCTAGAATAAGCCATAATTCAACAAGGTATGCCATTTTTGCTATAGATCCTTTTATGAGAGGTTTCAAGTAGTGAAAAATGGATGAATTGCATAAAACACATTGAAGAACATTATGTATCAGTTTCATATCTTTATTCAATATAGGTACAAAGTTATGATAATTTCAAGTTAGGGTTGTTGACTAATCCAAAACTAGTCATGTAAGACTAAAGAAAAGTTTGATGAAAATTCTAGTCTCTTGTTGTTAAAGTTAAGGAAGGTTTGCAGGTATGACATCATATACACCGGGTCAATTACAGAGTTACAAATCATATTTTTATGATGAAATTTATGAGGTCTTTTAGTTAAGGTACATGTTGGGTACATGGTTGAGACAAGTAGTTGATGAGTTGGCACATACATGAGGTGTATAGTTGATGATGTTGGCACATATTGATGAGTCATAGTTGATGAGTAGTTGATACATGATTGATACATACTTGGTACATGGTTGGAGGAAATTGTTAGTAGTATTGTTAACACATGGTTTATGGATGATGTAGCATACTTGTATTATTAGAAGCACATATTGATCTTGGTGATGATTATGAGTTTTTGTGTTATGCTTGGTTGATGCACATATTTGAGAGTTGTCTTGGTGATTGATATTGGTGAGTAGATCTGATTTGGTTGATAATATTGATGAGACAGGTTGTTGTGATAGGTTATTTGGACAAGTTGTTGTGACAGGTTATTTATATAGGTTTGGTGCATGGTTGATGCACTTGTTCATGGTACAGGTTGAGGTATAGGTTGGTTCATGGTTGATGCACTTTTTTATGGTACATGTTGATTACAGGTTGTTTGGTATAGGTTGGTACATTGTTGGATGCACTTGCTTATGGTACATGTTTATTATAGGTTTTTTGGTACAGGTTGGTGCATGGTTGATGCACTTGTTTATGGTACCGGTTGATTACAGGTTGAGGTGTAGGTTGATGAATGGTTTAGGTTTATTGGTACAGGTTTATAGTGGTATATCTCATAGTGATAGTGTGATAGTGGTTCCATCATTCTACTTCTACATCAGGGCAGTCGGACGGGGCAAGGACAGGTGGTTGTAGCCACCTTCCGGTTGTAGCCAGAGAACATAGGGGGTTGTAGCCTCCTTCTAGTTGTAGCTAAAGAATTGGGGAGTTGGAGCTTCCCTCAGGTTGTAGCCTGAAAAACTAAAGGGTTGGAGCCTCCATTTAATTTAATTCTTCAAGACATATAAGAAAAAACATTTTGTGGTTTTCTCCCACTTTGGGTTTCCACATAAAACACTAGTGTACTATGTATGTGTATGATTGTTCATTTGTTCATTGATTATTTACTTTGCAGTTATTGGATGCTAATTCTACACTTGGATTATATGGTTAAAAAGGATTAAATTTCTCTATTATTGATTCATCCCCCCACTCAGTAATCCAACAATTGGTATGAGATTCAGTTCCTTTAGGAAACAGTTTAACCACTAGAAGGAGATCATGGATTATTATGAGAATGGAGTACCAATGTTTAATGGTCATAATGTTTTTAAGTATGAGATGTGGAGCATAAGGACGAAATTATTTTTACAGGCAAAGGGACATTATATTTGGCTATTAGTTGTTAAAGGATGTGATAGTTCAAAAAGGGAAAAGACTGCAGCCAAGAAGGAATTGAGGAAGAATAACAAAATAGAAATGGATTTCATCTAGGAAGGATTACCTAATCTGGTAAGAGAAAAGGTTGGTAAATGTTCATCAAAAAAATAACTTTGGGATAAGTTACATGCCATATATTCTTCAACCATCGAAGATTTAGAAAATGCCAAAGAATATTTAGATACAGAACAAAAAGAAAGATGCTCATCATGTCAGACAGATTCATAAGAGGAAGAGTATGAAAAAGAAGAAGTTAATTACACAAAAAATTGATCAGTGCAATTAAATATCCAAAGAAATAAAGAGAAGAAAAAAAGTCATCCAAGAAATAATTGATGAACCAAAAAGAAAGTGTTCAAGGTTACGAAAAGGATTAGCAGGTCATAAAGAATTTAAGAGCTCAACTAGAAGAGGCCAGAAGAATTGAATAAACTCTAGAGTATCAAAAGAAATGTTTAGAAGCCAACATAGCAACACAAAAGGAAGAAGCGGAAAAGAGAGAAAAGATATTGATAGATCATCTCAAGGAAAGAACCAATGACTTAAACCAACTTGAGGAAGAGTTTGGTCAAGAAGAGAGAAGACTGGAAGAAGAAATAATTACATTGAAAATCCAACTTAAAGAATCAAAGAGAACAAAAGAGGTCATGAAGTCTCAGATAATGAAGAAAGAAGAAGAGGTTGAGAAGCTTGAAGAAGAAGTTGTCACATTGAGAAGTAAAATCGTCAAGATCAACAAGAATGTTGAAGAGACAAAAACATCTGCATCAGTTGTAGAAAATGAAGAGAAGCAATCTAGGTTGCTATAAAAGAAGAATGAAGAAAATAGAAAGAATTATGCAGAAGTACTCAAAGGAAGGAATCATGGTCAACCAAAATCTACAAAAACTATTGAAGGTACATATTCAAGAACACCATCCATGTCCAATCCACAAAGAAGATTCAATCATGATCATGACCAGTCAAGGCAAAAATTCAGATGGATTATGCCACAAAGAACATCATTCACTCCCAGGTATGCAAATTTATTTTATGGTCATTGTTTTTATTATACTAACTTTGGACATAAGGTTACAGATTGCAGGGATTATAAAAGAAATGTTCTAGCAAGAAGTGCCTATGTGGTTGAACGTAACATTGATTGTTACAAATGTCATAACTATGGACACATAGCCAATGATTGTAGAAGCATGATCGATAATTCCATGAAATTATGGATAAGAAACTAGGAAGAACATGTGAACAAAGACCAGGTACCAGAGATCGCAAGATTGGAAATAAAATGAGATGAAGAAAATTATACAAAGAAAAAGAAAGATGTTAGATACAGAAAGGTTTGGAAAATAGCTAAAAGAAAGGAAGGACAAGTAAATAAGGAACATGTTCAAGTCTCAAGATATTTTACTTTCCATCATTGTAGTGAAAGATGAATCCACAGACAGAAAGAAAGAAGTCAGAGATCAGAGAGATAATGAATCTACCAATGAAGATGATGATGAATTTACCAATGACGATGATGATGAATACACATCAGAGCAAGAATTGTTCTGAGCCATCCAGCTTAGAGAATCCCAAGTAATATGAATATTAGACAGGGGGAGTCTATGTGATAGCTGTGACAGACCAAAGAACCATCCTTCGAGCAACTTGCATAGTTTGAGAAGACATATTCAGAGCAATCAGTTAGCAGAAGTATAGTTTGATAGATTAATCAAGAATTCATGATAGTATAGTGATAAATGGGTTAGCATTATGGATATTTGCGCAAGTAGAGTCTTGGAAAGTATGGACAACGATGGATTCATAAGAACACTTAGCAAGTTTGGACAAATATATGATAGTGGACGAGATCATGGATTCATAGATTGGTTTAGATAGTGGTTCAGAGAAAAAGGAACATTATCATAATGGATGATAATTACAAAGGAAATGGATCAAACAATGCTAATGGATTCCAAATTAACAGCTATTTTTTGGACACATGCAGTGCATACATCAGTTCACAGTCAAAATAGAGTAATGCTCAGAAACAACAATGACAAAACTTGCTATGAACTACGGAAAGGAGGTGCAAACAACAACCTCTACATCAAGGTAACTCAAGGTAATATTTTATTAATTGAAATTTATGTTTATGATATTGTTTTGGAAGTACTAATGACTGGTTAATCTAGAAATTTGCAAAGGATATGTAGGATGAATTTGAAATGTCATTACTTGGAGAACTATCCTTCTTTTTTGGTCTTTAGATATGTCAAAGAAACCAATTTTTTTTTGTTTCTCAAACTAAGTATATCAGAGAAATGCTAAAGAGGTTCAGAATGGAAGATTGCAAACCAGTTACCACTCCTATGAAAACCAGTTGCAAGTTGAGCAAAGAAGATGATTCAAAGTCTACAGACCTAAGGCAATACAGGTCAATGATTGGTAGCTTACTATATGTGAAAAAATCCAGACCAGATGTAATGCAGGTAGTTGGACAGGTGGAACGATTTCAAGCAACACCAAAGGAATCACATGTATTAGAAGTGAAGAGGATTTTCATATATATCAAAGGAACAAAAGAGTTTGGATTATGGTATCAAAAAGGAAAGGATCTATCAATTATTTCCTACACAGTTGCATATTGGGCAGGTTGCATTGATGACTGACGAAGCACCAGTGGAGGAACGCTCTACTTGGGTGAGTGTTTAGTATTTTGGCTAAGAAAGAAACAATCATCAATATCCTTATATACAACCGAGGCATATTATATTGCAACAAAAACATGTTTTAAATTGGTTCTATGGATGAAACTAACTTTGACAGATATACAGGTTGAGTATGATGAGCCCATTCCAATCTATTGTGATAATATAAGCACCATTAGTATCTCAAAAAAAAAAACTGGTGATGCACTCCAAGACGAAGAACATTCTAATCAAGTATCACTTTCTATAGGAACAGGTTGCAGAGAAGAACATCATATTTGAATATGTGGGAACAAAAGAACACGTGGCATACATCTTTACAAAACTGCTTCCATGGAAGCCCTTGAGTATCTTCGCCAGAGACTAGGAGTAATTTATACTCCAAAATGAATGATTTTGAATGGTTATTTTATATGTCTTAGATGTACATGAGGAGACACCATAAAGAGGACAATTCAGTTAGGGGGATCAACCCCGAATGGAAATATACCTTTTACATTGATGGAAAAGGGGGAGAGATTTATCAGATGCAGAGGACAGAGGCATGATTCCAGGGGGAGCAATGGTCACAGAGATGTAGAGGATAGAGGCATTGTTGGAGAGGGAGAATGAGTGATATGAATTTAGTATTTCATGAAATGATTTCAGTATTTCATCAGAGTGTTGTCATCAATGCCAAAGGGGGACAATGTTGATTAATGTTGCCTGTCATTGATGTCAACCCTTGAAGAAAGCCCAGTGGCACAAAGGTTTGGGTAATGGACTCAAGTGTGTTTGATGTAAAGATGACTCACTATTGTCTTTTCATGGTTGATAAGAAGTACAAATGGATGAACTCCAAAGTGGTCCCCTTATGGTGAAATCCCTCATGGGAAGATGCTTTGCGGATTGAGTTATCCTATAAGAATGGTTAGAGAACCCATGCTTATTTGTGGAATAATGAGATGATGGTCAATGAATTTGTCAGTGAAACTATCCTAGATGGATATTGCTTTTCATCACTCATTGCTACCTTTTCATGGTTTATAATAAGTACAAATGGATGAACTCCAAAGTGGTCCCCTTATGGTGAAAGCCCTCATAGGAAGACGCTTTGCAGATTGAGTTATCCTATAAGTATGGTTAGAGAAACCATGCTTATTTATGGAATAATGAGATAAACACTAGTGAATTTTTCCATAGAACTATCCTATATGGATAGTTCTTGTCATTCCATTTCTGGTGGTATGTGGAACATCACATAACTCCTCACAGTTAGAGAGTTATGGCCATGAGAAGTTGGAGAACTAAAGTTTGGGTAATGGATCCAAGTTTGTTTGATAGATAATGGTATGATTTTTTATATATTCTTAGGTAATACTATTCTATATGGATAGTACACGTCATTCCATTTCTGATGGTATGTGGAACATCACATAACTCCTCACAGTTTGAGTGTTATGGCCTTACGAAGTTGGATGACCCTCATATGTGATCTAGAAGCCCCAAAAGGTCAAAGTAGTCAAAGTGGTTTAAGAGATTTTAGAAGGTAAATAATAAAGTGAAGTGATGAGTGTATTACAATTCAAAGTGAATACAAAATAAATTATTTAAATAATAAATTTAATGGAGAAATTAGAAGTGGGTTAACCCTAAAATAAGGAAAGTGGACAAAGTGACCTAGAAGATGTTTTTAAGGAAGCTACTTGGAGAGTATAAATAAGAGACAAGGCTCTCTCATTTTAGATCACACATGAGAATATTGAATATCTATAGGTGTCTAAGATAACCAAATGATATCTAAGACGAATTTCTAAGGGAAGGTGAAGAAAAGAAGGTCAGAATTCAAGGAAGGATAAATTCTTTTGATGGTGCTTTCTAAGGTATGTTATTTATAGGTCATCTCACCATTTTCGCAATCATGTTTTTGCTAGAATGATTCAGACCATGAAGTTTCTATGAAATTGACGAAACATATCCAAGTATTTGTGGTAAAAAATTCATCTTGTGGGTTATTATATTTTTGGATTTATACACCGTGGAAAACATGGTTTGTGGCTAGTCCTGAAACTAGTCTAAAACAAGTGTTTCGGGTAAAAATGTCATAACTTCTTCATATCAGATACAAATTCAGTAAGAATTTTTTTTCTAGTTAGAGTACATTCTGTAGTATGCTGTGTAACATTTTCAGATTGATTCAACAAATATTTCATGAGGGGCATGCTCTACAAGGTCGCTCTCTAGAATAAGCTAGAATTCAACAAGGTATGCCATTTTTGCTATAACTCTTTTCATGAGAGGTTTAAAATAGTGACACATGGAGGAACTGCATAAAACAAATTGAATAGCATTTTGTATTAGTTTCAGATCTTTATTCAATACAGGTACTAATTTATGATTATTTATGTTGGCATGTTTCACAGGCAGGGTATGCTTGTCATTGATGGCAAGTATAGCAGCGATGATGGCTTGAGTATAGGAAGTATGTGCCAGGAAGGTGCCAAAATTATTTTGGGAAGACTTTGCAGAGCAAGCTCGACAAGATCAGAGTATGCAATGATGGCTCTCATTGAGATTTCCTGACGAACGTCAAATATGAGCCCGAGGTCCAACCAACGTTAGATCCAGGAGAACCTGCATGCTCTTTAACGAGAAAGGTGACATGTGAGACCCCGAAATCATGAAACAGACACATCACTCGAAGTTTTGAATACTAGGATTTCATCTCCCGAGAGATGGAGAGGTCATAAATTCTCATCATCAGGATTCCAGACGTCGCGTGGTCAGGGGATCAAATTTTGCTCAATTTTCAAAGTGCTCGGATTGAGATGAAAACAGTACCATTGCGTCCGTCTCGTTTTCCTGATTCCGGCTGTATATTTATTTTCACAAATGGAGTCCGTATGGAGGAGATATCGCAATTTGACCGCCAAGTCAAACAGGGAAAAATTTGGGATGCTGACTGTACCTGTCCGTACAGTCCGTACGGCCACATGGAGGGCCATACCCTCATGATGACATGGAATATTGATGATGTGGCATTCGTTGACCAATAATATGTTGACAGGTGTTCGGTTGTGGCGAATCATATGAGGACACGTGGCCCAATCTTTGGGCGCCATGTGTCCCCTTCGTTTTATTCATTGGCTATGTAAAAATTATGTGGGGAGTCCATGGGGTTCGACCCCTGGACCTCCCCCATTGTAAATCTTTAACACATATCCGCTAGCTAAATGTTCCCACCTTTGATCCTTGTTGGATATACTTTCAAATATTTATTTAAAGTCAAAGTTTTGTTGAAAGGGAAAGGGGGGTCGGGCCGGGGCCCAGCCCCGATGTATTGCAATACATTGCAATTGCAATGTATTTGTATATATGTTATGTGTTGGCACGTGGTTTTGAACCCGCAAACCATAATAAATATTGTGCGCGGTTATGTATTTCCATGGGTTTTGTATTACATAACCAATGGTTTAACCGTGAGCGGGAAATGCACGGTTGTGGGAGTTTTAAAACGGTCAAACAATTTTTACGCCCAGCCTATGGTCGCGTGAGCAATATGACCCAATGTCAAGGCGGTTAAGGGCTGGGCGCCCCTAACCGTTCTATGGTTTGGACCGGTGCGCGGTTGCGTATGGGTCTTGGTTTTTTACGCTTTAAAGAGCATGTGTGCTAGGTTTGAAGCACAAGGGTGTGAATTGTAGAACCAGAGACAACATAGTTGAAGGGGAGAACTTCAAGGAGGATATCTTCTTCATTTTTTGACCGTTTCAGGTGTCGAAAGAGCCCAGATAGGGGTTTTGGGACGCTGCGGAGCCATTGAAGCAGTCAGTTTGTTGATTTGAGCATTGTAAGACATGTTTTTAAGCACTTTGAGCAATTTAATATAAAAGATCCATTTGGATGCTGGACCAGGAGATGTAGCCTGGAGTGGGGTGAACTCCTTTATCAAGTTGTTGTGTTTATGTCTGATGTTCAATGATTTATGATGCTGTCTATGTTTATTTTTACATAAGTAATCCTTTATTATGTGTTGAAAATTGATCCGGTTGCTTTAAACACATAACATTTCACTTGCAATTAATTTAATCAATTTTATCAAGTCTTCTTCATTTTTAGATCATGTTGGTATCAGAGAAAAGGTTTTGAAGACTTCATTGTTTGCAAGTTTTGTTTCTGATGCTCACAAGGTTGAAACTCACACGAGGAGAAGGTCAACTTGTGGAGCCAAGTTCTTATCCGATGAGGAGGAAGTAGTTTTGTTCACCACAGATTGCAGAGAGACATTCACCAAGTATGGCACATTCAGAAAGTCATGAACGTGTTCCGAATGAAGACGAAGATCTTAGACAGGCTGTCATCGAGTTGAGAAACATGATGAAGATTTTGTTGGAACGGAACATAATGTCGTAGGGTGAAGGCTCGAATCCTTCAATGCATAAGGAAGGCGGTGGTGACAAGTCTCTAGGCAGAGATGGAGGGAATGGTGCTTCTCCACCACCCTCTCCTCCTCCATCTTCTTCTTCTTCTTCTTCTTCTTCTACAAGTTCGAAGAATCTTCCACATTCTCCAAAAGGGCATGGTAAAACTCCTTCGCAAATTCCTTCATTAAAGCTTGATATAAAATTTGAGTTGCCAATTTATAATGGAGAAGTTAATGCTGGAAAACTAGATAACTGGATAAGGAAAATTGAAGTTTATTCTAGAATACAAAAGATACAAGATGATGAAACAAAAATTCAGTTAGATTCTTTAAGATTAGATGGCTCAACACTTATTTGGT
>JZKD02S0376140.1:403050-426744 GCA_000966675.3 Picea glauca | reverse complement strand
TATATAGGGAAAATAAACAAATTATGGTGGTTAAGGATTATGAATAATATTAATATAATTTGGAAAAATCAATCCATAAAAAAATTGATAAGGTATGTTAGATATTCCTAAAAAAGAAAATGAAAAATCGTACCATGATGATTAGAAGTGATGTTGTTGAAAAATAGTCAGTGAAGTTCATACCCAAAGGAGTAGCTAAACATATCAGGAGTAGTCATAAAAAACAACACATGTTGTTGGTGGAAACAAAAATCGTTACTTTCAAAGGAAAGGAACAACAATAGGAACAACTGCAAAATGAACAACAGTTGTTTCTTTCGAATGAATAGCACTACTCGAAAAGGGAACGACAATTGCAACAAAGGGAATGACAGCTATTACGTTCGAATGAACGACACTACCCGAAAAGGGAACAACAATTGTTATGTTCGAATGAACGACACTACCGGAAAAGGGAACAACAATCACAACAAATGGAATGACAACTGTTATGTTCGAATGAACAACACTATCCACAAAGGGAACATCAATCACAACAAAGGGAATGACAGTTGTTACATTCGAATGAACAACACTACCTGCAAAGGGAACAACAATTGCAACAAAGGGAACGCCAACTGTTACATTCGAATGAAAGACACTACTCTCAAAAGGGAACAATAATCACAACAAAGGGAATGACAACTGTTACATTCGAGGAAGATGACAATGATGCTCAAATTTAACCATCTCATTGGATACCTCCCACAAAATTTTGTTTTTTAGCGAATCTAGGATTGATTAGTCATCAACTAAATTCATTTAATTTTACGAGTAGGTTTATTCAATGATAGGAGGAAATACGATGTATTGGATGGTTTACAATATCATGCATTCATTTTTATTTACTACAGTCACATCCGCACATATTTTGAGTGCAGTGTTCGACTTCTGTTGCAAAACCATGACATATTTATCTCTTGTTATCAATACAAGGTCTATATTTGATGGAATAGTGAAACAAGGGAAATTTGAAGTTTAAATGAGGAACATAAAAGAGTGCTAATTATATTTTGTTATAGTAATATTTTACATCCTTTCTAGTTTTTGTTCTCCAAAGTTCTTTATAGTGACTTCCCTAGAAAGTAAAAAACTAAAAAGCTCAATCAAATATTCACAGAAAAATATATACAATATGTACAGTGCTGGAAAAACAACAATTTCATGGAGTTGAAGTTGTTGGGTTACCTTCCTAACCAACTAAAATCTGAAAAGTAGGATCATTACTTACTTCTTGGAAAAATGATTCTTTTGAAAGTGGTTGATGGTAGATCCATAGCCGATGTCCATTTACCAAAAAAGGAGAACCAGACCTGTCAATGGTACCTAAAGTGACAGTGCCATTATCATGGACTTTCTTGATTTCATACGGTCCCAACGACCTTGTCTGCAATTTCCCAGGAAAATACTGAAATATGGAATCATAAATAATCTCCTAATCACCTTTATGGAAGGATTTCTTCTCGATATGCTTGTCGTGCTAGCTAGATCTCTGCTGCTGAATAAAAACTGCATGTTGAAGGGAAAACAAGCATGCCTCATCTAACTCATTGAGTTGTTGTAAGCGCTACGTGTGTGCTTCCATAAGATCCAGTCCAATTTCCTGGGCTATTTTTAGAGTCTTGATCTCAAATTCAATTGGAAATATAGGCTCTTTGCCAAATACTAGGTGATAAGGAGAGTATCCAGTAGTGTTACGCCATGTTGTCCGATAGGCCCACAAGGAATTTGGAAGCTCGACTGCCCAATTTTGACAATTTGTTGAGACTATTTTTGTCAAGATTGCCTCCAAGAATTTATTGGTACTTTCCACTTGTCCATTTGCCTGGGGGTGGTATGGGGAGGTAACCCTATGTTTAATGTGATAATTGCACAGAGTGGCCGAGATTTTATGTACTGTAAATTGCAACCCTCCGTCCGTGATTAATTTCCCATGTAATCCATAGCATACAAATAATTCAAAGAGAAATTTAATGTCTACTTCCTCAGTTGTGTTTGGGAAGGCTACTGCTTCTACCCACTTGGTCATATAGTCCGTTGCAACTAGTATATAAGATTTTGGGTTTGATTTTGGGTTAAAGGGGCAAACAAAATCCATTTCCCATCTCTCGAAAGGTTCCATCACCACTTGTGGTTGTAGGGGAATTTCATCAGCTTGGCCTGGTTGACCCATCCTCTGACAGCTGTAATAGGCCTGGACATACTTCTTTGCATCTTTGAATATTGAGGGCCAATAATAGCCCATCTGTAAAACCTTATGCCTAGTTCCACGGTCTGCAAAATGTCTACCACATGGCTCATCGTGACATGCCTTTAAGACATCATGAATTTCATCCTGTATGATACATATTCGGATCTAAATATCAGACCCTATGTGGAAAAGATATCCATCGATCTAGGTGAACTGTGCACTATGATGAACAATTAATTTCCTTTCTCTTGATGACAAGTGTGTTGGTAATTTCCCAACTACTAGATAATTCACCACATCAGCGTACCAAGGCGTCTTAATGGTCACAATGAACAAGTGTTCATATGGAAATTGGTCTTCGACTGTCAAAGAGTTATCTATTTTGGGTACACAAGACAATAAATCTACAACAAGATTCTCTCTTCTCGACCGATCCTTAATGGTGATGTTGAATTCCTATAACAAAAACAACCACTAAGTAACCCATCCATTAGTAATTGGTTTGTTGGCTAAATATCTAATAACTAAGTGATGAGTATACAGAACCACTGGTTAGCCTGTTATATAGTGTCGAAATTTATTAATAGCATGTATAGGGACTAAAAATTATTTTTCTATTGTTGTGTAATTTAATTCGACAGGAGTAATATTTTTTCTAATAAAATAAATAGCATAAGGTTTCTTGTATTATTCATGCCCAAGGATAGTGCCTATAGATATATTTTATGCATATGAAGAGATGTGAAATGGTAATTTCCAGTTTGGTACTCAACACCGGTGTTGTTGAAATTAACCTTTTAAACTATGCAAATGCAACATCACACTTATCAAACCACTGAAATTCCACATTACCAGTTAAAGCATGCAAAGGTGCATCTATTCTTGAAAACGTTTCTATGAATCTGTGATAATAACTTGCACATACAAGGAAACTACATACCTCGGTCTGTGTACAAGGTGTAGGAAATTTAAGGATTATCTCTATCTTTGTTGGGTCTACCTTGATTCCATCTGTAGAAACATAGTGTCCTAGTACCACACCTTCAGTCATCATCATATGACATTTCTCATGACTCAAACATAGCCTAGTAGAAATGCATCATTCCAGTGCCTTCTCTATATTTCTTAAATCTTGATCAAAGTTAGTGCCATAAGGGGTAAAATCGTCCATGTAAACTTCAATTCCTTCATTAATTAAATCATAAAATATGCTTAAAATAGCTCTTTGGAATGTAGCTGGAGCATTACATAACCCAAAGGGAAATACTTTATATGTGAAGGTACCCCAAGGACATGTAAATGTAGTTTTATCCTGGTCTTCTAGAGCAATCTAAATCTAATTATAACTACTAAAGCCATCTAGGAAGGAGAAAAATTGCTTCCCTGCTAAAGTATCAAGGATGTGATCAATAAAAGGTAGGAGAAAATGGTCCTTATTGAGTTCTTTGTAGTCTACACAGATTCACCACTTACCATTCTTTTTAGGGACGATTACCAGTGGGGATACCCACTCGCTGTCTGAAATAGGATATATGAAATATACATCCAACAATTTATGTAATTCTTCTTTGAAAATGTCCCTGAGATGTGGGTTTAATCTTCGTTGGGGCTGTCGGATGGGTTGGGTATATTTTTCGATATATATATGATGTGTACATAGTTGGGGATTGATGCCCTTCATGTCGGGATACTCCCAAGAAAAATCCTATTGGTATTTAGGATCTGAATCAATTTTTGTTGTTTTTGTTCATTCAAACTGGCGTTAATATTCAGAAATCTTTCTGGTGTGATTTCAACCGTAATGTTTTTATGGACAATAGTAGTGGGAATCTATTGCTCAATCAATTCTTCCAAAGGATGTCCATGTGATTCATTATCTAAAACATATTTTATCATTTGACATGTTGGGTTTCCTATAACAATTGGGTTGTTAATGAAGTTGTTGATCACATCATCTTCTAGTTGGTTTTTTAGCCCAAGAGCTTCTTCTAGTGTGAGAGGAGGGTGTAGGTTTTCTTTCGGATATATAAGTGGTTGCAACTATTGATGTATGACAGGTAGACTTGGTTTAGCTAGAGGATACAAGATAAGGTTCTTTATAGCACTTCCTCTAGCAATTGTCATGTTGTCTGTGCGACACCCTATGTATGCATCTGTAGTTGCTAGTCACGACCAACCTAATATTAACGAGTGTCCATATAGTCTAATTCTTGGATTAATAACTAGGAAATCAGCTGGGTATTCCCAAGAGTTGATCGAGACTGCTATATCTTGTAATGATCCTACTATTTTAGCCAACGATCTATTAGCCAATTCTAACATAGTTGAAGTAGTTTTGAAGGAGGTGATACCCAGGACATTACAGGTCTTGGTGGTCAGGATATTGATGGTTGTTCCCAAATATACCAACGTATTTGGGGAAAAGGTGCCCTTTTTTTGAACTTTTACCAAGGTATTTCCTGGGTATGTGTATTTAACTGACTCATTTTTCCCTAGAATAAGATCAGACAAAGTTCCTACCAGGTGAATAGTTGATGGATTCTTAGTTTTCTTTCCAGGCTTCTTCCCACATAATTCTTTAATTGTTTTTGCATAAATAGGAATATCTTGTAAAGCCTGTAGGAGTGGAATTTTAACACATAGATTCTTTAGTTCCCCGGTGATATCAAAGTTGGGATATATGAATGGTTTTTCTATCATTATCATTTCGGGAAATGGGGGAGGATAAATTGCGTCTTTATCAGGATTTTGTTGCTCGACTGTATTTCCCCCATATTCTGTTTATTTTTTTATGACCACAGTCGATGGTTTTATTGTTGGTTGCATATCATTCTCATTCTCCTGTTCTTGATGAATGTCACCTTCCTCAGGAGAAATTACATGCCCTTATCTCAATTGAAGTTTGTTGCACGCTACATAGTTTGTTTCACCCTCCAAATTATCGACAATTTTCATGAGTTGGACTGGTTTGTTATTAGGATTCGAGTTGGGTTAAGCTGGTAATTGAGGGCGCATTTGAGGTTGGGGATTTTGGGGCAACTTAAGTGGATCCTGTAAGGTGGGATGAGCTTGAGGAACCATTCCCATAGGCTAATTGGTTATTTCCATGGGGCACTGGCAGTTTTGATTCCAATTAGGGGCTTGGGCGACTTTGCTAGCCCACTGTGAAGGATAGGGGTTATTATTTAAATTCTGTAAAAACATGGTAGAGTATTGCAAGTTGGGCCAAGTAGGATTAGAAACCAGTTGATTTTTCCAAGGTGCAGTAGGATATTGTTGGGACTGCCAGGTCGGGTTAACAAACGGTTGTCTCTACCATGTGTTTCCATAATTTTGTTGTTGATTATATTGTACAAGAAAGAAATAAGAAGGATCTTGTAACGTGCCTGTAGGACGGGCCTGCCATTGGAGATGTTGGGCCATCATATATATTGGTTATGTTTCCTCTTCTACTTCTTTAAATACAAACTTTAGTCCTAGAAGTGATGGACATTACTCTGTCGCATGGTATTTGGCACAGATAGCGCATGTCTTAACCATGTCCAAGGGACACTCCCTTGAATCATGTTTCCTTATGCACCGTGGAAAAAATATAGCCAACAACTGTTCTTCTTCTGCTTGTTTCTGTTTAACCTGTAGAACATCCAATTGTGTAGTTAGATTTCCCAAAATGTTAGTTTTAAAATTTTCTAAAAGATTACCAATTTCTTCTTAGTTGACACTCTCGGTAGTAATGTTGCCACTTCTGGTGATGGAGGCTCATATTCCCGATTTGGTTCGTGTACTACCACGTGAACACCTGATACACAATTGGACAATTTCACCATATGTTTCTTGATAAATATCCTCTTTTCCAATCAAATTTAATGTTTCTACCCATTCATCCTTCATACCTTTTATTAGAGTGGCTTTAAGTACCCCACCTAATAGTGTATCGTAAGGTGATCTCTACAGGTTATATTAAAACCTTTCAACATATTCTTCTAGTGTTTCATTTTCTTTTGCAACCATTTTAAAGATCTCATCCTTTAAATCACTGGTTCTACAGTAGTCTTGATATTTTGTAAGGAAGGCTTGCTTCATTTCATCCCATGAATTTATAGTTCATCCACCTAGTCCCATAAACCATCATAAAGTTTTTCCTTTCAAAGTGGAAGGAAATAAATTTAATTTCTAGGGTTTAGAGGTATAGTCATAGCCTCTACACAAGATATCAAACTCAAATAAGAATGCATCAAGGTCCTCTGAGATCAATCCATTGAAGGTTGGAAGATTCTATAGTGGAATGGATTTCATTGGGGCATTAACAACCAAATCAACTATAGGATATTCCAAAGTGGAAGTCTAGGGTTGCGGCTGGTTTTGTTGTGCCATTTGGTTGAAAATGTGCCAATAACCTTCATGGATTTCTTGGTCTGGGTGTTCTACTTGAGGTGGTTTATTACTTGGTCCCTTAGGAGATTTGATCGCACTACCTATGTATGGGATTTCAGGTGTTCCTTCTCCTGCCAGAATCATAGGAGATCTAGGTTCATGTGGTTGTGGGTTTGTCTCAACAATTCCACTAGTCTCCCCTTCTCCTTCTCTTAAATTACAAGAATTTCCCTTGCCTAAATGACTGAAAAGTGGAGTATGTGTATTTTGAAAACTCTGTTCAGCTCCTTCAGTTTCGCTATGAACCTCAACATGAGCTATAGTTGGTGAATTTGCTACTTGAGGGACACAGGTAGAACCTTTTCGAGGTCTAATCGAGGCTTGAGATTCAAATTTTCAGATAATTTCATCTATAAAAGTGCTCCTTCTTGGGGGCATTGGGCCCTGGGATTTTGTAGTTTTTGGTAAGGATTTTTGCTTTTCACGTTCTTTCTTCTTAGTCATACACACCGACACAAATTCTATGCACCTATGTAACTTCTATGCATCAGCTGAAGGTAGGAAATGGCACAAACATTTTAGTTATTGTCTGCGTAGGTTCTTACCTTCCATTTTCAATACCTCATCCTTTCATAGACACAACCTATACTATCTTTTACATTCTCCCTAACAACGACGCCAAAATGTTGCACTCTAAATATGTCCTAAAAACAGACTTAGTCTGGCATTAATTTTATCAACCGAGGATTCATCTTTTCTTTAAAGATTGTCAACAAAGTTTATGCATATAGTTGTAGAGGTTTAAATCGTGTAGATAGTTCAGTTAAAGAAAATATGAGTCTATATAAATTACTGCAATAGTTAAGTTCTTCACACATTACCTACAAACTATGAAACTAATAACTCAATCAACATAAATATATTCTGAGCAATAACACACCATGAATTAAAAACGTCAATCACTTACTGAATTCATTCATCTATCCAAGAAACAACAATTTAATCTACAAAAACACTTAATGAATCAATCTCTCAATGATTAATTAATCTATTGGAAAGGAACAACAAATGCAAATTAAATGAAAGGAACAACAAATGCGAATTGAATTAAAGGAACAAAAAATGTGAATTTAAATGAAAGGAACAACAAATGCGAATTTAAATGAAAGGAATTCATAGGCGATAAATTGAGAACAAGCAGTATTGGAACAATAATCAATAATCTATTCTCTGCAAATGGAATAACACCAATTCATAAAAGAATCAACAGATTAATGAGTCTATTCTAACTGTTGAAGGGAATACCAAATCACATAATTATAACAGAACTGATAAGATTACATATAAGACAATATCTCCTCTCAACTGGGTTGATGATCTTTAGAAGATATTGTTAAGAAAACTCAGTTCGCGGAAATGATCAAAACACTTGAAGCTTCCAATAATTCCATAATTGATAAGTCATTTACAATGGGATTGTTGTACAGAGTGTCAACAATTAAGAGATCTGAATTTTGGTATCCCTCCCTATTGTTCACTCTTATTTATATATTACAATGAGATAAGTAAATTAAGCTACCTTGAGGATCGATAGATCCTCAGGATTTCTTTTACTATTTATGAAGATTGCAAGATAAAAAGTCAATTTTCCTTTGAACCGTTTTGTGCCTAATTTCTTCGATCTTCAATGGTCTGTGCATCTTCATGATCTTCTTAATTATCTTCAGTTAACAACAATTGTCCATTTATGCATAAATCAAAACAATTCAAACCAAAGTTCAAAAAATATCTAATATCATTTAATATTATTTCCTAAGAGATTTTTAACCATTTTCTTCCCTAATTACTTCAAACTAATAGAAAATTCAACAAAGAATATATCATTAGCCAAAGTAACAAGGAGAATATTTATACCTTTTTTTCACCCCAACAAAGAGTCAGACTTTTGTAGTATTAAGGGAAAGGAAGACGGATACTCGAATCATTGTTCCTTATTCTAGATTATTTATGTTCTTGATTATTACAGAGATTCTCATAGTCATTCATGAATATTACACCATAATTAATCCATAAACTAAGTCTAGTCTATGAAACATAACAACATTATTCAGAAATGCACATAGACAAGTAAAGAACATAGAAAACAATATTATCTCTAAAATCTTTATTTATTCATCTTCTGTCTTACCAACTAACTATTACATTCATGAGCTTTTCATAATATTTAAACCTCATCGCTCAGTCTCTCGCTCTTCATACTATGATTCTTTCCCCTAAATCTCCCAATCCCATTACATATTTATACCTAAAATCCCTAGACTATTTATCCTAAAAATAACCCGTTCAGTTTACTGGTTGTTTTCTTTATTCTTGTTTTCGCTCCTCGTGCAACTTTTCTACTATTCTTCATTTTCTGGAATGTCGTGTTGCCCTCCTTTGCACTTTATCCTCTGTCTTTCTTGATTTATTCTTATGTATATTTGTTGTCTTCATTCTGCGCACTTTCCTTCATTTTGCACACTTTCTACCTTCTTTTCCATTTCTACCTTCTGCGCCCTTTCTTCCTTCTATGCCCTTACCTTATAATCATTTTTTTTCTCCCAAAATTGCCTCCAAAACTGCATGTCAAACAAATTCACCTCGTTTCTCTTACCAAAGTGTGGGATGTCGAACAAGTTTAATATTCCTACTCACTCCAATCCTCTAGCCCATAAATTTTGCACAAGTATACTCTGGTTTGTTGTTGGAACTATACTGAGTTGCAAGTATTGACATGGTGCAAGTTCTATGAAATTCACCGTGTCTGTGATACATTGGTCCGCATATTCAAGGAACTTCATTGTGTTTGTGATGTCACCAATTTGTAGTTGACAGTCTTATACAATGTCACTGGTGGGGAATCATCCTTTCTTGGTGTAATGTAGTCTCAAGGAAACCTTGGCTTCGACTATGATGCTCCCAGACTCTCCTCAACCTCTACTTCTATTTTTTGCACTCTTGTTCGATATTTTTTTGGTACGAGCATTTTTTCTTTTGGTGGTGCCATTTCCATAAATTATTTTCCAGTGACAACTTCTTCGAATTTGGGGTTTTCCTCGGCTCTATAATACGATTCGTGTCTCTCCCTTACTCACATGGCCTATTAGTTAGCCTTGCCCAGTCATTCTAATCTCCATCCTATTTTTCATGTTTCCTGCTTAATGAAGGTGATTGGAACTAAGTTCCAAACTCAAACCAACCTTCCCGAGTTGGACGAAGAAGGCCCAATTTTTCTACAGCCAGAAGCATTTTTGGACCAACGTGAGCATCGTCTGTGTCAAGAAACCATCAAGGAAGTGTTAGTCCAGTGGAAAGATACAACTCCAACAGATTCCACTTGGGAACCAACTACCATTCTGCAGCAATTTCCCCATCTCAAGCCTTGAGGACAAGGTTTTTTTTAAGGGGGAGTACATATTAGGGACCTAACCCCCTAGAAATAAGGAAGAACAAGTCCAATGTAAGAAGAACTAATAGAAGCTTACGCTTCGAGAAGGATCTTCCTCTAGATGGTTCTTTTGATAGACATATTTAGTATAAATAGGAGTAGAGGGTATGCATAATTTTTCCTTGAATATTATTGTAATAGAGCTCTGCTCTGCTGGAGGTTGCTCACTCAAAGAGGCAAGCGAAAATTTCTCTCAGTAATCAAAGTGATCTTTATGGTATTATTCTTCTATCATTTTGGTATTGTGTGGTGTTGTTATGGTTATATTGTTGTTCATTTGCCAATTCTAGCTATTTATTTATGTTCTGCATACATTTTTATATCTAGAATATTACAAGCCACATGTCATTGTTGGGGGCCTATTGGTCATAGGCCTATTTTGAGAAGGAAGGCAATTTTGGGTACCGACCTATTTTTGGAGAAAAGGTCTATTTGGGGAAATACCTAATTTGGTAAAGGAAGACCTAATTTTGGAGCACGCACAACAGATGACAAGAAACAAGCATGAAGAAAAAGAAGGAAAAGAAGCATGCAAGAGGAAAGCAATGTGGCACACAGGTAGTAAAGCCTAACCATGATAGGGTTAGGGTTTTTGGTAAGGATTGTAATGACTATAAGCTAGTAAAAGAGTATAAATAAATTCTTAGGAGGTCTAGGTTGGGGGTTCGGTTATTATTGATGAGTCGATGATGATGATTATGATTGTAATAAGGTAGAAGAGTCAAGTAAGATATATTTTGAGGGTTAGGTCATTGATTGAGGAGCCTAGTGTGATATAGTTTGCCTCAATGAGGTTCCTTAACCTCAACATGATTGTATGATTGAATATGTAATGTGCGCAGCACAATATTTTGCAACAGATTAAATAAAAGAGAAGAGAAACAGATCTTTGTGGGCATAGCCCCAGGAGGAGGTGAACCATGGTAAAACTTATGTCACGTGTGATGTTTATTGAATGATTACTTTCTTTTAATGGTTAGCTTATGAATGAATGATTAGATAGATGTATTAGTATGCATGCATGGGGATAAAGATGAATGAATCCTAGAAATACTTGAATCAATAACACGTTTAATTCATAAATAAATATACATCCACTCCCATATCCCCACTCATTCCTAGACTGCAAGTACTTGAGCATTGCAGTCACCCATAGAGCTATCTCGGATGAGACTCTGATGCGCACTATGTGCGCAACATTTCCTTCTGGTTTACCAAGAGGGTCGATAGTTTTAGAGGGTTTTGTTGGAAACATGTTGAGATCCAAACCTGGGTCAAACCAAGAAGATCAATTTGTCAAAGATCTAACAAAAAAGTGGTGAAAATTATGTATATTTATCTAATGAATTAGCACCAACATGTCCTCCATCACAATTAAGGGACCAACACTTTAAATTCTTCGAAATGCATGATATACTAATCCTATATATTCAACATAGATTTGGTTTCAAGTTGTAATTAGCTCCAGAATGTGGTAGCTCTTATTTCAAATAGCATCTCCACTTCAAAGTGAGCTTAATTGCCTTTGAAATTTGGCTATAGACTTGTTTTGGGAACAATTCTAATTAATTCCCTATATGGATATTGTAAGACTTCTTATTGTTCTGGTGAGTAAGATATTCATGTGAATCACATAAGTTATTATCCATAAAATGGAAGCAAACCTCCTCCCGAAACCAAAATGTTGGCAACATCTATTGATCTATAAACAATGGAATTGCATCCCATTCACTTCACCAACACATATCCCCCACGTAATTAAAACTTTTGATATTTGTTCTAAAACTTGTGTAAAGATATTTGTCTTTTGGAGGATATTATGCATTTGTTCCTCTATCTTGTACAAGGATATTTCTCTTAATATGACTATAATCATTGCAACATGTCATCCAATGGACCACTTCTGTCTAGTATAACTTGCATGCAATAGTTATATAACAATGAAATAACCACTAGGATTTTAAGGAAAATATTCTCTATTATCAACAACCAAGAAGGAATACACAAAGTGGCTATGCTTCTTGTCAACAAGGCTTATTCTCGATGTAGTTTTGAGTGTAGAATTCTACTTCACTATTCTTCAACGATTATAAAAGGATGGTTCTATTTACAAACCAATTACTGCACATATACCATGTATGGTGAAAGCAAACCATGACTACTTTATTGGAGCTCAAATCAAGATTTGGCTCTAACCTCTTCAATCACTTTCACTATTATTTAGAAGGAATGTGAGGTTTGTTTTGAATGTAGGGTTGGCAATGTCAAGGCCTCTATTCTAGATCGGTTCACCACTTATCTTGAAATTAATTCAATCCTCTCTCTACCAATTGTTAGTAGAAAAAACCATGACTTTGTTGTATGGATGAATTACCTTGTCAGTTACTTGCTTATGAAGGCTAGCAAGTCTACTCCATATTTAGTTCTAGTTTCAAGTTTCTTATAGATTGAGTAATATGTAACTCCAAGATCTCAAAGCTTCAATGTTTAGAATCCAAAAGAAAATTAAGATTCCTTCTAGTTAGATTTGACCAAGAAATCAATCAAACATTCCAAAGGCCCCAATTCATTGAATCCAATCTTGGATATCAAAAGTTACTTATTACCATTTATAATTGAATTTTTGAACAAAGTGATAATTTTATTATATCGGCTTAAAGTGTTCAATGAACCATCAGTTCAACACATGTTATGACCATGAACAAGGTCTTAATAATTGTCACATAGAGTTGCAGTGAAATTTTTCATAATACAACAGTGAATATGTTACATATGCAATTTTTTATAATACAATAGTTCTATAAGATTGAAAAGGATTTGGAAAGCCTGTATGATTTAGAAGAATTGAGAAACTTAGCCATGAAGGAGACAAAAGGGAGCAAAGAAATCTAGAACATCATACTACTGATTTGTCATTTTATCAATAGTACAATAACAAATATTACAACAGAGTTCTTGATCCAACATCATAAAAGTAGTCCCTACCATCCGCAAGCCAATGGGACAATGGAGGCGTTTAACAAGATTTCAGAGAGAGGATTAACAAAGATTTGTTGCACAAACAAGGAGGATTGTGATGACAGATTCCTAACAGTTTTATGGGCTTACAGGACAACCACAAAGAAACTACACAAGTACACTCCATTTTAGTTAGTTTATGGGAAAGAGGATGCGGTACCTATAGAATTCGTTACTCCGAGTTTATACATTACACATATTACACACATGTCGGAGGATGAATTAGTTGCATAGAGGCTCATGGAATTGTGAGAACTTGAAGAGACAAGGTTTTTAGTAGACTTCCATCAATCAGTTGAGAAAGCAAGGAAGAAATATTGGCATGACAGACACATTAAGACCAAAGAATTTTCACAAGGAGACAAGGTCCTACTTTATGATAGTCGATGCTGAAAACATCCAGGCAAGTTGCGCATGCATTGGTTGGGACCATTTATAGTTGTAGATATCCAACCTTTGGGAGCAGTCAGACTTGTGAAACTAGATGGTATGTTGTGGCCAGGATGGGTGAATGGCGCTCACTTGAAACCCGGTATGTCTCAGAACTAAGATAAAGGACTGTTTCTATAGTCCGAAGGAGCATGTATAGTAGTTAGATTTGATTTTTTTTTCAATTTCTATGAATTCAGTTAATAAAGTCGAAGAGTGCATTGTTGCACCACGACATGTAGTTCATTTTTTTGTCTAAGTGTTGTTTGATGTAGAACTTCTTACTCAACAACATAGGATCAGAAGAATCAAGAAGATATTAATGATAGTTATTAAATATGACGAGGAACCCTTTTTGGTTGGAGGGAGAGAAAATCCATACAAAATCCTAGTCCATGTGCCACACGAACCCAATCCAGTCACAACCTTTATTACCGCTACAGTACTCTGTCCGAATTTTGTTAAACCATAAATATGCAATACACAAAGATGCCATCAGTATTCCCGCCAGGTTTCTCATCCATTAAACAATAAGTTTTGGAATCAGCCACGTCCCTGGCCAACTTGCCTAATAAATGTTGAGATCACCCAATATATTTACCCTGTTAACCAGTCCCATCAGACAACTCATATCCAAGTTGCATCTATAGGGTTAATGATGAATAACAGTTATTACAGATCTTGTCAGCTAATATAGGGTATAATTTTATGTGAACTCGACATAGGACACATTGTTTCCCAAAGAGAACTTAGAGATTTACGAATTTTGAAGTGTGAGCAAGCCTATGTAATCCCTCGACCCTTAATCGTGATCCCCAATCCATGTTTCTCCTGTGAAATTTGCTAATACTTCATACTAACCATGCTGAGAGCTACAAGAAGAAGAAGTGTCATTTCAAAGGATCCAATACCAGACGAGCCATGTTACCCTCGGGTCGAGATCATGGGCGATCTCAAAGGAAATGTCGAACAGGTCATGCTCCTCAACCTTGACCTGACAAACTAGGTTTTGTTCCCTCAGATGAGCATTGACATCTTCTGGAGTTTTTCTCCAGACGAGTTGGGAGGCATGCAATTTGTGCCAAATCCCGATTTAATCAATCTGTTCAACTCTACCATCATGAACCTCAGGGACTTACCAGTTTTTGGTACCACTGGAGAAGTTGTGAGGTGTACCAAGTTTCTGATCAGCAGAGTACATGATAGAAACATGTGGTTGGATATGAGATGTATAATCCATGCACAGGACATCCACCATCTTACTGGATTGTCCATCGAAGGTGAGGACATGTCCAAAGGCTTCCAAGGTCCCAGTAAGCATGGCAAGAAGAAGGGGAAGCCTATTCTATATGAGCGGTTCCATACACAGAGGGGGGGGAGCACATCCAATATCGACCCCATACTAACTAAGACAATCGGGATCGGTTGCTATATAATTGCTAGCAAGGTCATGAGGTATTACTACAAAGGAGAGTGTACACTGGATGCTCTATCAATGGCATATTTTTGTGCCAATGGCATTGTCTTCAACTGGTGTAGTTATTTACTGGAGGAACTGTTGGTGGCTTGCGAGGAAGCATACGAGAAGGGCGGTACTTTCACCTATAGCTACTTATTTCTTGTGTTCACAATGTTGAAGTGGAATCCATCTGTCAGAAGACCATTGTCACCAGCAGATAAGGGGAGATGGAAAAAATGTTCAAGCCATGGCACTCAAGGTCGGAGTCAAAGAAAATTGCCTTTAACAACATGACGTTCTCCAAATGGTATAACATGTTTCTCAACGCAAAACACAGGTTGCGCATTCCGTAGGAATTGCTCAACTGCAACATGCAGAACATAGAATTCAGCATGAACCGCCACCATATGTTTCTATGGCCAAGGTATGCCAACAGAGAGGAATTCCACTCATGCATGCTTCCATTCTATTTAGATGAGGAGGCCTTCAACAAGGAGGTTATTTCATGGCCTGGAGTCAAACACAACCCGTGAAAGTTGGGGATGAATTAAATTCTGCCTACGGAGCTGTTGAAGAAGAGGGGTTAGGAAGAGAGGGTAGGACTAATCTCAGGCCCATAGGTACAGAATAAAGAATCCTCAACACAAAAGGACTCTGACGAGGAGGAAGAGACGCAACAAATGGAGTGCAATAAGAGAACATTACCTATGTTCTCGCAGCTTCCAGAGAAATCTATGTTGACAGTTAAGGATGCCAACAAAATTCACAGTGTTGCATTCATCATAGAGCCAATGTCTAAGAAACCTTGGACGGGGATCTCCCCGAGCTAGGTTCTGAACCCCCAACCCATTTCATCCATCGTTCCTCGCACTCACTCAGCATATCGAGCAACCCACATTATAGACATCCAAGATGACCTTGAGCCTAACACCACTCCATCCACCACCATCATCACTGATCAACCTCCATAACCACCATAACCCCAGTCACCACCTCAAGAAACCGTCATTTAATCCCAAACCATTGATCTAGAACCCATGCATCTTGATCCCACAGAGATACCAGAGGTTCATAAGGAACCTAAGATGACTTCAGGACAAAGCACAACGTTAGTGCAGGAACAAATGGAGCTAGTCCTCCAAAACTCTCATCAGTTCGCAGAGTTGTTGCAACTATTTCTAGCTTGAACAGACATTTTAACATTCTTGTCGACGACATTGAGGTTGACGCTTGTGCCAAGACCATATACGGGAGAGGATATGGTGGAAAATCCCTCAGAGAATTCAATAACCAGTGTACCTCCACTGTCGATCTGAGTGCCCAGGGAATCCACCCCTTCCACTGTTGACCTTGAACAATGGCCAGCAATGCAACTCGTCGGAATGATCAGAGCCTCAACTGATCAATTGGAGTAGAGGCTCCAACAAGATGAAAGGACTACAAAGTTCGCAAGGGAGGAAGCACTCCTTGCTCAAGTGCACAAAACATGGTAATAATACACCAAGATCTAGGCAGAGCATAAACTGGAACAAGTCTAGGAAAGTCTTGTTGAATCCTGTTACAATGAAAATGTCTCTATGGCTAAGGTGAACCACAACAGACAGGTATGACTACAGAAATCAACTCTATTCCAACAACATGCTATATAAACCAATGTGCAAGAAAGATAATAAAGAGGCCTACCTCATCCAGATGTTCGATGATGTCCACCATTGAGAACCTTGACCCAAAGCTATATATCTACAACAAGTTCTCAACAAACAAGCAAAAACAAGCATATCGTGGAAATATAAAATATTAGCACATTAGATAGCATAATATATCAATATACATAACAAATACGCCCATGGATAATAATACATATATTTACAAGATATCAATTGGATAGGAAAGGAGTATTTCTATTAATAAATGATCAACATAAACGGAAATATTACAGACTTCCGTGTCGGCACGGTTCGGAACCAAGAAATCGAGTTCCTTCCAACTGGGCCTCCACCACTTCAATCCTCCACCAAAGGCAAGCTCATATAAGGGAGACAAAGAGGTTCTCCACCAATAAGGGAAGAACTTGGGGGCTGAAAACTATGTTCAGACTTAAAGGACAAAGGGATGCAGACTCAATATGAAGTAAATAATTTCTCCAGAGTAACTTTGCTCTCAAAGTTGAATTCTCTCCTTTTTTTCCACAACTCAGAATTGGCTTCTTTATATCCTTAAAAATGCAACTGAAGGGCCGAGTCAAAATGTTTCTAGTATGTGGAAGGCCAAGGATCATAGATATCCTATCGTGACATGGAAACCCAACATTTAATTTTGATTTTTTGGCACAAATCTCGATGTATGCGGGTTGTAGTGGAGTAGTCTGTGTATACGCTTGTTGTATAGGGTGCAAGATGCGTACAAGTGGAAAAATTTATATTTTTGTCTCTGGACTTTAGTAACAGGGAAGACAAGTTTGCATAGGGAAATGGAATAAGGCCCTCTTTGCAATATTGCATAGGGTGAGGAAAATATTTCTCTAACAGATGCCCCCTAATGTGTGAGGTCAGAGGAGAATCTATGATGGCTAAAATACATTATAAATAACCCAAAAGTGGAGTGGTAGAGAATCATCTGGATGAACTCAATTTCTCATTACATTCTGCACTGACTTTGCATACATGGATGCCAAAAATACACTGTAGATCCATGTGAAAAATATACCAAATAAATGTTTGTGGCCATAAAAAGGAAAATACAAATTTGGTTACATGCCAATAGTTGTCATAGTCATGAACAAGGCCCAGTAGAACCAGTCTCAAAACCAATACGAAGATATTTGTATACCATGGAGTACAATATGATCTCCCATGATAACTGAAGTCATATAGGTACTGGTCCAATGAAAGGAAGCAACAACTCATGAAAGTTGTAGCCACATAATGATTTCTTCAAGTCTTCTACACAATCCGCCAAAGGTGCAAGTCTACATCATGTGAATAAAGGAGTTGTGGTTGAACACAATGAGACATCATTTGATTACCAGTCATTGATGTATACCATTAACAAACACAAGACAACCTACCGATAATGAAAGTAGGTATCAAGGCACCGAGTACATTCTTACAAGTGTGAATAGAGGATTCAGTGTCGAACACCTGAAGAATCCATTGATCAAGAGACATTGATGTATTCCCAACTATCGATGGCGAGAGAGCCTACCACTGATGACTGCAAGACTCAAGGTATTCATAATACTTTAGGTTCTATTTCCAGAATAAATGGGTTGATGTCGATGGAAAGAGACCCGCTGAAAGAAGAGAATTAAGGCATCTCTGATCAGTCAACACGACGTACAAAGTAGGAGCTTCATGATTTGGTGAAAATCAAATGAACAACAAGTTCAAGAAATAATGATCTTGTGCATATTTTATGTGTGCCAAGTGAAAGAGGTACACAATAAATACCCTCTAAATAACAACCAATGATGAAAATTGATGACAAAGGCGAGAAAACCACCAATAAGGCTAATGGCATCCAAGACACTGCATGAATCCCAATGTGTGAATAGATGTATTATTGTCAAACAAAAGGGAAACCACCTAGTTAATGACCAATGATGAAATGTCGATTGTTGGGTTCAAGGTTACCTACCAATGATGAAATTAGGGCTAGGGTGCATGATAGGACTAAAGTATCATGTGATTCTGAGACAAACTGAGGGTATGGATGACATGCAAAGTCAAGAGTTCTAAGGAGTGGCCTACACAGGTTGATAGACTTCCTTTGAATAAGAGCATGAGACATATGGAGGACTCCAGAATCATAGACCTAATGATAAAATCATGATATGCAAGAGGCATCGATGAATTTCTTTGTAGAGACTATAAGAGTAACCAATCGGTAGAGAAGACTCTGTAACGAGCTCATCTTCCTAAGGCCATGATAATCCCAAAATTATGATGATGAATGGACTCAAATAATTTTTTTCTTTGTTCAAAGGTGACACGACTGCTTCTGATATAAGATAATAATCCCTTCCCTCACTTTTTTTTTGTTTTTTCATAACAAATGAATGCTATGATACAGAGGAGGAAACTAGTGTCGCAAGTAATAAAAAATATTTCTAGCAATGGAACGTACCTATGATCAATTCAGGGAAGTGCATAGAGTATATGGACACTCAGGGGAATGTTCCCTCCTAGGTATAGGGTTTCAAATTGCGAAGGATATAAACAAGGCTCTGCTTGGTTGAGGATGCAAAACTGTTGACAAAAATGGTTTATAACGCAAAGAGATAATCAACTATAGGCTCAATACTACAAGCAAGGGCATGAGATGAAAGAACAACTTGACGCCAAAAAATTTCCTTTTTTATGTCTTTTAGTCTACTTGGTGTGAAAAAGGGGTAAACTTATGCCAAATAGATGTCTTTTCAAAACCAATTTTATGAGTGTGAAAGAGACAAGTTCACTCGACGATCTTTTCACTTTTTGATAATGAGTCAGTAAATAGATTAACTAAGACTCATGACCTTTCAAGTCCAATTTAACGAGTATGAAAGGGACAAATAACTCAACAATATTTTCTCTTTTTGAACGAGTCAAGAAAGAGCTTAACTAAGACTCATGACCTTTCAAGTCCAATTTAACAAGTGTGAAAGTTATAAATTCACTCGACGATCTTTTCTCTTTTTAGACGAGTTGGAAAAGAGCTTAAATCATACTCGTGGACGCTGTTCTAAGCAGCATATAATGGGGGAGGCCAAGGCTCCTGTGCAAGACTTTTGTGAAAGGTCAACAACTTACCAAGAGTTGACACAAGCTTAGGAAAACCCAAAGCTTTCCAAGTTGAGGAGGATAAAATACTTGCAGAGGTTACCTTATCTACAATATATCAAAGAATGCCCCTTATCTGGAAGGGTGTAGAAGAAGGAAGTTGAGACTCTACAAGATCACTCCAATCAAAGGAAACCTTCCTAGGACTTGGAGGGATCATACTCGAAGAGAGTGGAATGCTCCCTAGTGAAGAAGGTATAGAACTATAAATTCTAAGGACATGGTCGAAGGACGCATCACCCTCCAAAAGAAGAGTGGGATTGACCGAAGATTGCATCGAAAATTTCACTTCCTTAGGCTTGTCACTCTCCAAGAGAAGAGTGTAATTGGCTGAATATTGCATCAACACAACCACTTATTCAACCATTGGTTGAATAGGATGCAAGACAACAAGGTCAAGAGATTCATCACCCCTAAAAATAGGAGTAGTGTCAGTCAAATATTGCATCGACACGACTGTTGGTTGAACAAGATGTGATACCACAAGGTCAAGGGATGTATTAGCCGCTAAAGGAAGAGGGGTGTCAGTCGAATATTGCATTGACATGACTGTCGTGTCAACCAAAGAAGGTTTGAAAGCCAAAGATGACTCATAACCCGAAGGGCCCCTAGGAAAGGACCATGCTTCTTGTACCACAACAGTAGCAGGGTACAAATAAGTAAGGTGATCTCCTTTGCAAGGCATACAAAGGAAATTAGGCTTATGTATTACACGTCTAGGCTTCTCAATCATATGAATACCCCCAGCATGAGTTGCAGTGGCTGGTAGAAAATCCACAACATGACTGGCAGAGGTTGGTGATGGATCCCCAACATGACTAGCAGAGGTTGGTTGTTGGTCTTCAACATGTCTAGCAGAGGTTGTCGACCTATCTCCAACATGACTAACAAAGGTTGGTGATATAATTCTAGTATGTGGCTGACCCTCACAAGACGAATTCGAGGAAGGTAGGGTCCAAGGATCACTAAAATAGGAAGTGCGGAAAGGAATGGACCTCCTTGTCGAAACTGGCCTACTAGACATGGCATAAACATGATGGCTCGATGTCGAGAAGTCAAAATTACCCATAAGGGAAGAATACATTTCGACATCGATATTCTCAGTTTTCGTCTGAGAATTGTCGGCCACAGGGATCAACGGTCTAAGAGATGCATTAGGACTAGAGAACACAAAGGATAACTGATCAATCATCACGATCTTCCTTTCATTGGGAAAACAAAGAGTATGAAAGATGGACAACATGAATACGATCATAGCATAAGTCCAATTGCGACCTAGTAACAGGTTATAATCAAGAGGTGCATCAACTACCTCTACTTCCACCTCTACCGTCTTCCCACCTAACTGGACCGAAAAGGTAGGGAGAATACCATGAGGGAGAAAGGAATGACCGTCAAAAGAAGTCAACATGTTCGATGACTTGGAAAGAGTCAGAGAACCAAGATCTTTCCAACAGACCAGGGACATCACACATGTAGAAGCACCTTCATCAACAACCACACGTTTGATGGTATACTTTGAGTACTCCACATGGATTTGGAAAGCCACATGGTAAGGAAAGTCAGGCTTAACATCTATGATTTCAAACTTGATAACCTTCGAGCCATTGGGTTCTAGAGATCCTAAAGAAGAGAGTAAAGAATTCCTCTATGAAGGACACATCTGGATTACCTCCAAAGCCAACATCACACAAGGAGTTTGGCCTAGGTCCTCAACAATAGAGTAGTTATGGGTGGCTCTAGCATTTGGATTATGGATAGAGCACTTGAGTACTCCTTTCGAAATATGAAGCAGTGGCTCTAGTTTCTCAATCTGTAAAGTTGTCTCCAAAGGAGGAGGAGATTCTAGACCAGGATTGGTTTGTTTAGAACTATAATCTCGAGATCGAGTGGCTACATCAATTTTTTCATCGACCATATTGATACATAAACGATCACCATCTTTGTTTTGACCTCCACCAGCCGCATTTCCAGTGTTTGAAGAGCTCAAGGCTAAGTGTTGACTATGTGGTAATGGATTCGTCATCACGACGGGTGATTGAGCTAATAGCCTCGTGGCTTCTGCAAGTTTGGGGAATAAATGGGTAAGGTGATCATCTATGCAAATATTATAGGGAAACTTCACTTTACATCTTTCTCGTTTTCCCTCTCCAGCATTACTGCCCATCTTCTCATTATTGTCCTTGGGTTTATTACCATTTTTCCCACCCTTACAGTTATTACATCCTTTATTCTTATTCCCTCCTGGTTTTGGGTTACCATTAGGGTTGGCCGATGATTTCACTGAGTGTAGATCTGATGACTAAGTGGGGTTGGAAGACACAAACGAAGCTGGCCCTCCTGTATACTAGTTTAAATACAACTCTTTCAACTGGTTTGTCACTGATTCTGTGGAATTTACATTGGAGGAACCTACAATTCCATCAGAATGAGGTCCGCGATTTTTCCTAGGGTCGTAAGTAGACAATGGTGCATCAGGAAGGAGGTGGTATAAAATCCCATACTGAGCATATATCAAATCTAACTGCTTGGCCCTAAAGATAGCTTCTTCCTTAGTGGTAAACACAGAAGTAGAAACGTCCTTCGAGATAGGAGCGTGCAAAGACTTAAGAAACCATTCTAAAAGAAAGTTCAGGGGTATAGGGGTCTTAATAAACCTCTTCCGTCTATGCCACTCCTAGATATGGTCCGAGATATGAGTGGCGGTATCCTGGCATAAATTAGGAAACAATTCTATGATCATAATGAATGGGCAACTGGAAGTGGTTAAGAAAGACCATCACCAACTGACTAAAATTCCCATATGCTCCCCTAGGTAGCTCAATATACCATTTCGTAGCAACTTCGATAAGGTTGCATTGAAATAATATGAAACGAATAGAATTGACATTAAGGGAGTTTGATGAGAACCAAAGGTGAAAGGTAGTGACGTGATCACCAGGATCATCTCCATTCTTACCCTCAAACTTCGGGATGTCCGAAGGAATTTTGGTGGGGAGCAGGGGCCATGTAGGATCAATATTCAGAGGGTTGTTCATTAACTTAGAAAAATATGGAAGATTAAGCGTGGCCAAAAAAGGGAGATGAGTTGTGATATTAGGGTCCTAACCTGCACATAGGTATAACAATATATTCGGATGTAATAAAGGTCAATATTAATAAGTCATTTCAATAAAATAGAATAAGTCAGATGTAAGAAGACCTAATAGAAGATTCTGCTTCTAGAAGGATCTTTCTCTAGATGCTTCTTTTTAGTATAAATATGAGGCGAGGGTATGAGAACCCTAGCTTGGATATTATTGTAATAGAGCTCTACTCAATTGGAGGTTGCCCCCTCGAAGAGGCTCGTGAACATTTCTTTCAGATTCAAAGTGTTATTTCTGTTGTTATTCTTATATCATTTTAGTGTTATTATGGTGAATACTCTTGTTATATTGTTGTTATTCTGCCATTACTAGCATTTTATTTCAGTTTTGCAACCATTTTATATCTGGTATATTACAAGTGGTATCAGAGAAATGTCCTCGGAAATTTTTTCACCATTATTTGAGACCTATTCCATTGGATTCATCTCTTTTCCCTTATTGCATTCATCCATATCATTTTCATTTTCCTCATCCTCATGGCCCATACTCATAGCCAAGACTTGGAAGCTTTCTTCAACACCTTGCAATATGGTCTCATTGAGACCCAACAAGAAGTGAAACAACTCAGTGCCAATGTTGTCCCCATTAATAAAATCATGAATTCCTCAATGGGGGAAATCAAACAAGACCTCACCACCCATCTTGAATTAGTATTTTCAGAACTCTGTACCAAACTGCATATCCCTACAGATAACCCTTCCTCTTCCTCACCTCCACATACTGAAGGTGAC
>JZKD02S0376140.1:383390-402121 GCA_000966675.3 Picea glauca | reverse complement strand
TCCAAGCCATCCTTTCTAAACATCAATTGGTATTTTCCACTCCCCAAGGCCTCCCTCCTTCCCGTGGTGTTCATGATCATTCCATTCCCCTTGTACCTGAAATCCTTCCTCCCAATATCCATCTGTATTGTCACCCCTTTTCCCAAAAAAATGAAATTGAGAAAATGGTCCAGGAACTCCTTGATGCAGGCATTATCCGCCCTAGTACGAGCCCATACTCATCTCCTGTGGTCGTGGTCCTGAAGAATGAAGGTTCTTGGAAAATGAGTCCTAACTTTTGTGCCCTCAAAAAACTTACCATCAAAGACAAATTCCCCATTCCTATCATTGATGACCTCCTGGATGAATTGAGTGGCACCCAATTCTTCACTAAACTGGATCTTCATTCGGGCTACCACCCGATACGTATGAAAGAGGCAAACATTCCCAAGACTACCTTTAGAAATCATGAGGGCCACTATGAGTTTTTGGTCATGCCCTTTGGCTTGTGTAATTCCTCCTCCACCTTCCAAAGCCTCGTGAATCATGTCTTCCATCCTTTTCTCCACCATTTTGTCTTAGTTTTCTTTGATGATATAAAAGTCAATATTAATAAGGCCTTTCAATAAAATAGAATAAGGAAGATGTAAGACGACCTAATAGAAGCTTCCTCTTCTAGAAGGATCTTCCTCTAGATTCTTCTTTTTAGTATAAATAGGAGTCGAGGCTATGAGAACCCTAGCTTGGATATTATTGTAATAGAGCTCTGCTCAACTGGAGGTTGCCCCCTCAAAGAGGCCCGTGAACATTGCTTTTAGATTCAAAGTGCTATTTTTGTTGTTATTCTTATATCATTTCAGTGTTATTGCGGTGAATGTTCTGGTTATATTGTTTTTATTCTTCCATTACTATCATTTTATTTCAGTTCTGCATACATTTTATATCTGGTATATTACATGCGACATTTGGCCCCAACCTCCTGGGAAATATTGTGCTTGCGGATTTTCAGGCCATCCAGGGTTTTGGTAAACATTATGGCCCTGTCCGGCATTATAAGGCCCTCCTCTGGGCTGATTCATATAAGGTTGGTTGGGCATCATTCTAGATGGAATTTTCTATTGGGGGCTATAAAAACTGCCCCCATCTGTATTAGATCCAGGTTGGGGGTTGCCCAAAGTGTGAAACTGACATCCTCTAGGTTGGAAACCATAGGATAGAGGCGGATTCATCATGCCAAAAGTATTGGTTGAAATCTGCATTGAGGAGGTAGGATTGTAGGGAGAAACTTGAGCCAAAGCTTGTCTACCAAGTTGACTATTCCACCCATAAGTAGGAGGATTGGATCCAGGGTTAAAAGCAGGGATACCTCCCATATTAGGAGTCATTTGAGGGATTTTAGATCAACCAAATGAAAAAGGAGTGTAAGGAGGTGTACTTCCCCCAAGCCCAATGCTAGCATTAGGGACAACAACTGGGATGGAGTTTGAAAACTGCGAAGTGAATTTAGGCATACTATAAGAAAAGGGACTAGAATCCATAGGGATGGACTGAACATTGTAGCTCTGTGAGTGGCCAAGAGACCCAAAGGGTTTCAAGGTGGTAGCGTGAGCATTCACTATAGGCCAAGGTATAGTAAGGATAGATACCTCTGGTGCTACAACCATGGAGGTTGCAGGAGTTGAAGGGGTTCCATTAACTATAGTGGGTATGGGAGTCGAAGGGATCCCAAAATTATGAAGACCATGTTCAATACTCATCCTTGTAGAATCACAAGTCTGAATGGTGGATGTGTGTGTACCATGTATAATAACTCTACACCTTTTAGAAGGCAAGGACATGAAATTCGGTGGTAACTGTAACAAGCGACAGGACCGACGGGGAGGCTGGTCTGACTCCATGATGACTTAAGACTCTAAAGATAAAAAATATATCCTAAGGCCAACTAGTAAGCAAAGGGGACACCAAAATTCAAACGGCCAATATGCATGCAAACAGGTAAAGTGTCTAAGTGGCCTCCCTCCCTAAATAAGGTATGTCTCACCCAAGAGGGGCATGAGACTCCCTACTAAATATCGGAGGTAACATAATCAGTTATAAGGGCCCTCATGGGCTTAACAACCAGTCGGTTAGATCCCCCGGGAGAGGTAATACTCCATAAAGGCTCTATGTTTTCTAACCCTTATCTGACCTAGGGTACCTGCAGAATAACCCCTGCAAGTAACCTATGAGACACCTAAGTGAGAAGTCATAAGTTAGGTCCACTGTATGGGCAAGGTAGAGAATCTCAAAACCTTGAAAGAACCGCCTCTCACAGAGGTAAGGGAACTAACAAGATCCGCAGATACGAATAGATCCCCATAAATATCTCTGACACTAGGAAGGTATCATGGGGATATCCCTTCAACCAACTTCGCATGACCTCGTGATTAAATCCAGTGTGAGTGGAGCCTCCTAATCTTACCAATTATATAATGGATTTCTCCACTACCTAACTTAGACACATATGTTGATTTAATTTCCTTCAAGAAGTTTACTCACAAAATCCTATTCCAAGGCACTAAATCCTAGGCTAGTTTCTGCACCCTAGAAAATAAAATCTCTACTAATAAATTTTAAATTATAGCATTGATTTTATGGCCGTGATTACTCAAAAAGGTATGGTGATGAAACTCATGGTGTTATGACTCTGCAATAAAAGTAAATATGAAAATAATGTAAAGTCCTAACTTTAACTTTTAATGAATGATACGCTTCCATAAATGATGAAATTTTCAAATTCAACTCTGCAATTCAGAAGTAAAAATGCAATATTTAACTGTATGCACTAAGATAATGATAAAAACTCAAAAGACAAAAATGCCAAGCAATGAAAAATGCCTATTTTTTTGTATTTTCAATATATCGAAACTGAAAATGCATGGACTAAAAAGTAACTTGATATATAGCCCTACTGTGTATAAAAAATATATAACTAATGCAGGATATCAAGCAATGAAGCACCCAACCCATTGTACAAGGACAATAAAAATGAAAATATGAAGAGAAAAACTTCTCCCAAAAATTCAACCAAAAGAGGGTTTCCTGTCATCCCACAGGCACTCAACAGACACTAGAGGGACATAAGAAGGCTCAGAAAGCATCAAATCCCACCCAACAAACACCAAATCAAGAAAACATGCAAGGAAAAAAGGTGTACATGACTGTTTGGGAAAAAAAAGCATATATATGCAGCTTGTAGTCAGATAGCCTACATGTATACGCGACTGTCAAGGCAAAAGGGCACGTATATGCTTTGAAACAAGGTTAGGCAAGGGAGAGAGGTTGAAAACTCAAACCCATAGTGAACAAGAGTTTTCAAGTAATGATACGACAAGAACCATAATAGAAACGAGATAAATCTAAGAAGAAAAATACTTCAAACCCTAAGAAAGAAGATTCAATCCCCAATGGATTCACCAATTCGGTTACGAGGAAAATATCTCTATGGCTAGGGTGAACCACAATAGACAGGTATGACTATATAAATCAACTCTATCCCAAAAACATGCTATATAAACCAATGTGAAAGAAATATAAGAAAGAGGCCTACCTCGTCTAGATGTTCGATGATGTCCACCGTTGAGTACCTTGACAAAAGATAAGCACATTAGATAGCATAATCCATCAATATGGTGGAAATATAAAATATTAGCACATTAGATAGAATAATCCATAAATATACGTAACAAATACGCCCATGGATAATAATACATATATTTTCAAGATATCAATTGGATGGGAAAGGAGTTCTTTTATTTTTTTTGTAAGTAAGGGGTAAAATTATATTAAGATCCTTCAAAAGTCTGAAACATTGTTCCAAAATATAGCTAGGTCCAGGCTACAGTTACTGGACTGCCCCAACATGGGGAAACCAGTCCAGCTAGCCCTGGCAGTTCCTTGAGAAAACAAGTCTAAACTTAAACTATCATCAAAAGAAAGAGCATTATTTGTCCTATCATGTCTAGTAGCTAAGTGAACAGACATACATTAAAATTAGACCGTTGGCTTGTAGTTAGGCCAGGTGGCAGGGAGGTCGCCTGTCCAAGGCTCTTCCTCGATGTACGTGACGCCATAATCCCATTGTTCATCAGCTTCGTTGGTGCCTGCAAGGTCCTTGCTATCGTCCCTGCGCTCTTTCTTCTTCCATCCTGCTGCCTCTGAAGTCTGCGTGTTGGTCTGTGCCGCTGTGGTAGTGTCCTCGGGGTGCTCTGTGGGACGGGTGTCTTCCGGGGCGGAGAACAGGGCCTCGTGCATAGAGGAGAGAATGTTCATGAAACTGGCCACCTTCCCCTCCGTTGCTTGGAAGCGAAACTGTAAATCTACGACCTCTTGTCGAAGCTCGAATACCAAATCCTGTAAGATGGTCAGGCTCTCTGCGAACTGGACTCTGTCAATGTTCTCCGGGTAGCAAGGACCTGCCTACTTGGGTGCTGCGTGAGTCGCGGGATGAGCGCCCCAATTCTCCTTAGGACCGCCCGGAGGAATTGAGCTTGATGGAAGCTCTGTGGGATCATTAGAAAGACGCAGAATTGAGAGAGGAGTGCGTGAGATGATAGCCATGGAGCTAAGTTGCGGGGCTCGCAGTGAGACAGGGATGGTCGTGGCAGGCCGAGGAGGAGAGGAATCACCGGAGGTTGAATCGAAGGATGTTATCAAAGGTCTCCGAGGCTTCCAAGGGGAGCCTCGCTTTGGTCTGCCCTGGGGTCGATGTCGAGGCATGGCGAATTTAGTACAGCGAACCAAGAGAAAGAGTAGCACTGGGTGAAGTGAGCAGACCAGGAGTGGGTTGTGCCTGCAATGGGGCACAGGGATTGACCTTTGCTGCACAGGGAAGGCCTCTACTGCCTGCATGCAGGGGTGAATGCCAAACAATACGAGCGACTCCATTGAAATTTACGGTGAGGAGGAGAGGTCTGGTGCGTTAATGCACCCTCCCATCGAATTGAACTTGCTATTAAATACTGGGTATTTTGATGGGCTGCGGCACAAGCCCATCACGTGGCCCCATGCCACGCCGCCCCTCGGACTCGTGCAGATCTCGCCCCATTAGCCACTCTGACACCCCATCCGGGGGAAAGGAGTTCTTTTATTAATAAATGATCAACAAAAGTGAAAATATTACATACTTCTATGTCGTCATGGTTCAGAACCAAGAAACTGAGTTCCTTTCAACTAGGCCTCCACCACTTCAATCCTCCACCAAAGGCAAGCTCATATAAGGGAGAAAAAGAGGTTCTCCACCAATAAGGGAAGATCTTGGGGGCTGAACACTGTGTTCAGACTTAAAGGACAAAGGGATACAAACTCAATATGAAGTAAATAATTTATGCAGAGTAACTTTGCTCTCAAAGTTGAATTCTCTCCTTTTTTTCCACAGCTTGGAATTGGCTTCTTTATAGCCTTCAAAATGCAACTGAAAGGTTGAGTCAGAACATTTCTAGTATGAGGAAGGCAAAGGATCATATATCTCTTGTCGTGACATGGAAATCCGACATTTAATTTTGATTTTCTGGCACAAATCCCAATGTACGTGGGTTGTAGTGGAGGAGCCTGCATATACGCTTGTTGTATAGGGTGCAAGATGCATACAAGTGGAAACATTTATATTTTTTCTTTGGAATTTAGTAATAGGGAAGACAAGTCTGCATAGGAAAATGGAATAAGGCCTTCTCTGCAAGATTACATCGGGTAAGGAAAATCTTTCTCTAACAAAGCCTGACCAAAAATAAGGAAAGTAGCACCCCTACTACTAGAATCCAGTACTGCAGGAGAAACTGAGCATCAAATCGAGCTACTCCAGGGAGTATGGTCACAGTTGGCCATTCGCGCAAAGAAGCTGGAAACAGAGTTGTGGGAGACTCAACAAGAAGCATAACAACAACCTTGGAAGTTGCAAGAGAATATGGAGAAAGTAGTGTTGGAAGGAAACAATGCTCGATAAACACTACACAAGCACACAACCAAGTGCACAAATATATTTCGGGAAGTCAACGACTGGATGGGAATTACTGCAAGGCGCAACCAAACTTTAGAGGATGTGTGTGCAAGAATATAGTTTCTCAATGAGGAAGTTGTGGTCACTATGTATCCACTAGAGAAACAAGAGAAATTTGATCAAATTCAGCAAGCATACAATGAGCTCAATGCTCTATTTGAAGCGCAATCCGTAGCCAAGAAGGAGTTGCGCAAATTTCAACATGTCATTCAAATAGTGTATATGAAAATGCATCAGCTTGATGCTACAACCAACTCTGAATGGAATTCTTTGGTCTCATCCAATCCCAAAGGATGTATCACATATGCGACTCAACATTTTTTGGTTGAGGCCTCAGTCCTTTCTAAGAAGTGGCAGGATAAAATTGGGAGTTTCCAGGAAGTCAGGAAGTGGGACCTAGAGTTGGTCCCAGATTTGGGCCCTTTGTTTGAAGAGGCAACGAAACATAAAGTGCAAGCAAAAGAGGAAAGCAAAGTGGATAATGAGGACAAGGGAAAGCAATAGGCACTCCTAGAAGCCGTGAAAGAGCCAAGTACTTGACTCGAGGGAGAGTCAAGGCTTGTTGTCGAAACCTATTGGGCCCTTAATTTTTGGGTTGAAGATCGTGCAAGAAGGACTACAGTCCCCATTTTCATTAAACATGAGTTACAAAAGCTACAGAATGAGCTAGACAATGGAGAAAGTAAAGAAACAAAAATCGAATGCGGAAATGGACAACGCAACACTAGCAAGGAAAAAATAGTTACAACAGAACAAGAAAGCATGTGATCCCAAATCCAGAAGATTCCACTCAGCCTATATATGAGATGCATACTATTGTAAAAGTGTTGGCTAGTTGATATGTTCAGGTTGGCTATTTTGGTTGGGCGCAGTTGAGGAAAGGTTTTGTAAATGTAATTTGTATACAGTTTTGGGAAAAAGGGGTAGATAGAGTTATGTGACATGAGTCCAAAGTCAGAAGTTTGTAACAGAATGATAATTTGTATCTCTGAGATTGTATTCGATAAGATCTGATTATAATAGATGAAGCACCCAAATTTTTTGAAATATAATGTGTCATTCTTTGTTTATGATTATGAATTGTCTCTTTACAGTACTTCTTTATGCTTGATAAGATCAATATGGTATCTCTATTTACAAATTCTTTTCGCAACTTGAGTATCTTTAGTTCCAGTATGGATGAGTTCAAATTTTTTGAAATATAATGTGTCATTCTTTGTTTATGCTTATGAATTGTCTCTTTACAGTACTTCTTTATGCTTGATAAGATCAATATGGTATCTCTGTTTACAAATTCTTTTCGCAACTTGAGTATCTTTAGTTCCAGTATGGATGAGTTCAAATTTGTTCTGTAGTTAGTCTATCTTGCACAAGATCGTGGTAAATCTTGAAGTCTGTGGAAACCTACCTAAGTATTCTCCTTTCCCTTCCCTATCTTTCTTTCTTGGTTGCGCTTCGGGTGAGACTTCTTCTCTTCGGAGGAGATGAAAATGCCAACTCTCTAGACTACACAATGCCTTTTGTTGGTAACCTGAGAAGGACGCTCATCTGATCAATTCTGTGCCAACATTTCTTGTAATATTCCAAGACTTTTCTTATATGATCATGGAGTATTTACAGGAATATATTTGATTTTTCAGATGTAATAAAGGATTTCCTATTAGATTCATTGGAATTTAATCTGTGCTTGATAGTTTTTGTTTATGATTCACTAAGTCAATTGGTTTGCAAAGATTTTGTGTATTGTTGAATATCTTTCATTAATAAAACTCAGAGAATTACTTTGGGGTATTTCTCTAATAATTTGTCATATCTTGGGATTTCTGAGTGTCATATTTTTGGAGTTTTCCTATCATATTATTTTAGTACTAAATGTAAAACTTTTTAAAGTTCTTTGAGATTATCAAAACTATTCTCTCCTTTTTCTTATGAGAAGATGTGGATGTGTCCATTATTTATATGTGATTTAGAGCGTTGTGTATCAGGTCATATGTACAGTTTTGAGCAAGGAAAGTATGTGGCTTTGAATGATCCAACCATTGTATGTGGTTTTGTACTACCTTTCGTTTTGAACACATGGTTTTGAATTCTCGGTTGTGAGTGAATATTCTCTTTGGTTTGAAGTGAAGCATCTTCTACGGCATTTAGCGAGGTAGGTATGTAGTTAAAAAAAAAACAATATGTGGTTTTGAGCAAGGAATATCTGCATTTTTTAGCGAGGCAAGTCTGTGGCTTTGAACGAGGCAAGTCTGTGGCTTTGAACGAGGCAAGTATATGGTTTTCACAAATAATAATATGTGGTAATATTTAATTATATGTCAAACGATGGAAAAAACATATTATTTTTCAAGATGAAAAATAATTTAATTATAATTGAATAAATTTCTTTATATGTACGTGTTTTAACCTTCAAATATAAACTGTGTAAAAAATTTGTACCTTATAAATAGTAAATAAGTGAAAATATTTTTAAATAAATTAAAATAAGTCATTCTTAATATAAAAAACTTGCGAATGATTTTTTTAGTTTACTCAAAGTTTATGTCTTATAATTAATAGATTAGTTAGTGCATTGTAATTAATAAAAGGAATATTGAGCACCTGGGAAGGTGACACAAACCCCTTCATTTCCCAGGGTCTACGCGACCTCCCGATCAAGGATCGACCAAGAAGGGAGTCGAATCAACTCTTAGGGTCTTTGTTGAGCCCCAAAACAATTTTACACAAGCCCATATTAGTTCTCAGTGAAGGTTTCCAAATACCCGTGAGTGCTCTCCCCTAGCGCTTTTCTTCTTAAAGAAAAATAAATAAATTTTCAGGTGCTAGCTCCCTCTGTTAAGCCCTTTTCTCTCATATGACCATAATCTGTGACCCGGGGCTTAACCCAAAAGGTGCTAAGCCTTCGTTCTTTAGGACTCTTAGCACCCAACACTACTCCGATCTCTAGAAGTACATTGTGTCTGAAGTTATGTATCAAGCACCCTGTATCCCCCCTCCTTTAGGATTGACGATTGATGGTGTTTCGACCTCCGAACCTTAGTCACCTTGATAATATCCTCCTTCATTCTCAAGTCTCAAACCTCTGAATACTCAAATCTCCACCACGTATCCACCCTGGGTGCAACGGTTCAAATTCACCCTTACACTTCAGGCTTCAGGACCTTGGCGGAATGGCCCTTTTCTCTTCACAATTCTTTCGAAGCTCTAGTATTCTGAACCTCCTAATCTTTTGACTCATGTCCTGGATAATTGGACAATCATGATTTGTTCGTCTCTTCAGGACTTCGGCTATGACAACTCCATGTACATCTTTAAACCTCTGAATATGAAAAGTGTCGAAGCTCTTAAGGGTTATCCACCTCATAGTTTCTCCCAGATCTAACGGTCATCAACTCTTCGTGTGATCTCTGACTATATATCCACCATATATTTCTAGAAACTCTTCCATTCAAGGAATTATGGTCGTTGGCCCTTCTGAGCTTAACCTCTCGAGGTATATGAGACCTATGTCAACCCTTTCGGTGCATTCCTCCCTCACTATAAATCATTGGGACTTAGACTCTTTCTAAGTTTCCTTCCTTAGTACTTATGGTGGCTATATCTCCCAAGTTGGGGTTCTAGAGGTATGTGATACCTCCACCTCTCCTCTGTGCACTCCCTTATAACTTTAAGATGTTCAGACTTAGAAAAATTTCTAATTCATTTCTCCTCAAAGGATAAAATCGATATTCTCATGAGATTGTTCCTCCAAGGTTTTAAAGCCTTGGGTGCACTCCTTGTGTCCTTGAAACTCTGAAACAACCTACTGCTCTCCCCTTCACTGATATTATGAGAACAACTCAGTATGTGCACTCCTTGCATGGCTATGTGCTTTCTCTGCACTACTTACTATCAAATATTCAATGTTATCTCTCCTGTGCTTCTTTGAGTTAAACTTAACTCTATCAACCCACTCCTTGCAGAAAATGTGCTCTCCTTGCATGAGATATCAGAAAAGAAACAATTGAAACTTATTCTAAATCCACAGATTCATGTATTCAATCACATAATACATTGATAAGTACAAGAAAAAGTATAAACAAAGAATTTAAATGAACAAGCATTCTACCATTCATTCAGATAAACACAATAGCATCAACACCAAACATTTGTATTTAAAGCCTCTATGTTCTATTCATTCAAATTATAATGTATGTAGGTACATACAGTCCTCCACTGCTCCTTCAAGAAACTTATACAATGCTCTCTGGCTCTCTCTATAACAATTATTACAAAATGAGCAGCCCTACTTTCAAAAATGAGCAACAATAACAACCTTCTTTGGACATAATATACAATCATATATACAAGAGGTGATTCATCGATCATTTCCCCCCAACAACCTAATGCTATCCAATGAGGATTTAATGCATCCATATACTAAGGACTTTGGAGTTAATAACATTTAGAAATAAGATAAGGGTTGATGCATAGCCTCTGTACAATACATCCTTTACATTAAAGTGATACTAATTCGAGAGGATCTTTGGGGATGGCCTCAACCTCCAATCATTAATTACATTTATTTTCATAAAATTTCAAATTCAAAAAGGTGCGTTCTCCTTTGTGTAGTCCAGATCAACTCCATAAATGTGTTGGTTGATGTGTTTCTCTCCAGCTTGTCCTCCTCTTTTAATGCTGATGTAGATGCTTGCGCATCATACTCCTCTGACCAAAAATTCATGGACTCTTTTCCATGAGATCATGCATTGTCTTCCCTTGCTTCAAAATATCTTCTTCACTTACCCAGCTAAAATCTTCTTTTGGATGGCCTTTCCACTTCACAAGGTATTAAAAATACATCTTCCTTTTGGTCCTTTTTTCAATTCTTCGATCTATGATATTCTCCATCTGTGTCTTCTCTTTTACATGAATTTATTTTTCCCATCTGATTTCCTTCTAATAATTTGATCCTCCCGCTTCATCCTCCCTGTAAGGATACATGTCTGCAAAATTAAAAATAAGTGATTTTCCCACATTGTCTTACAACTCTATCTCATAAGCATTTGTTTCAAACTTTCTAAGGATCTTGCATGGTAGTATCTTTTTCATTTTCAATTTGTTATATGTTCCCCTTGGGAACCTTTCCTTCCTCAAGTGTGCTAAAAATTGATCTCCCACTTCAAATTGAAGCTCTCTCCTATGCCCATAAAATTTGTCTTTGTACTTCTTCTTATTGTTACGCATTTCTGTCTAAGGTTATGTAGTCTCCTAAACATATTTATTTGATAATCTTTGGGTATGAATTTATCCTTTAGATTGGCTACCATTCTGTCCCATCTTTCAATTTTTTGTTTTCCTTTCCTTCTTCTGTCAGCCTGCAGTTCATCCCACCACAGTGTTGCATGTCCCTTTAACCTTGTGACAACATGTTTTACCCTCTTCTCATCATCAACCTCTTCATATTCAAAGTATTTTTCTAAGGCTCGTATCCAGTCCAATAGCTACAGGTTTTTCCCTGCATATTCTTGGTAGAATAGCACTAATATTTCTTCACACAAAGATTAAATTATGGCTCCAATAACACTTTGACGCAAACCCCCTTCCTTTCCCAGGGTCTGCACGACCTGCCGATCAAGGATCGATTAAGAAGGGATTCAAATTGACTCTTAGGGTCTTTGATGAGACCCAAAACAATATTACACAACCCCCTATTAGTTCTCTATGTAGGTTTCCAAATACCCACGAGTTCTCTCCCTTGGCGCTTTTCTTCTTGAAGGAAAAATTTAAATTCTCTTGCGCTATCTCCCTCTACTAATCCCTTTTCCCTCGGACAACCATGGGTTGTGACCCGGGGCTTAACCCAAAAGTCGCTAAGCCTTCAGGCTTCAGGACTCTTGGCACCCATCACTACTCTGATCTCCAGAAGTACCCTGCAGCTAAATTTACGAATCAAACACCACACATCCCCCCTCCTTTGGGATCGGTGGTCGACGGTGTTTCATCCTTCGACCATCGGTCGCCTCGACTCTATCTTCCTTCCTTCTGAAGTCTCAATCTTCCTAATATGTGGATCTCCACCATGTGTCCACTCTGGTTCCAACAGTTCAAATTCACCCTTACACTTTGGGCTTTGGGACTTCGGTGGAATGACCCTTTCCTCCTCGCAATTATTTCATAGCTCTAGTCTTTTGAACCTCCTAATATGTCGACTCATGTCCTGTGCAATTGGATGGTCACGATTTGTTCATCTCTTCAGGACTTCGACTATCCTGACTCTTTCTACACCTTTAAACCTCTGAATAGGGAAAGTGTCTAAGCTCTTAAGGGTTATCCACCTCATAATTTCTCCCAAATATGATAGTCGTCAACTCTTCAGGTGATCTCCCACTGGAAGGGATGATTTTAAGGATGGAAATTTATTTTAAAATGTAGAAACCTTGGTGAATATTACTAATTCTTCATATGCCAGCTATAAATGTTTGGAGATAGTTTTGTAAAAATATTCAAATTTCTAAGGATTTTATATAGTTTTTATAATTTTTTGGTGATTTTTAAGGTAAAATAATTGTATCCTATAGAATTTGGGAGAATCATTTTTAAAATAATGAATCTCTTTTTTAGAAAAACCATGGAAAATTAGCCCATAAGCGAAATTTAGCCCCTAAAATCATCCCTTCCCACTAGATATCCACCGTAGATTTCTATAAACTCTTCCCTTCAAGAAATTATGGTCAATGGCCCTCCTGATCTTAACCTCCCGAGGTAGAGGAGACCTCTATCAACCCTTTTGGTTCGTGCCTCCCACACTATAAAGCTTTGGTACTTAGAGGCTTTCTAAGTTTCTTTCCTCGGTACTTATGGTGGCTATATCTCCTCAGCTTGGGTTTTATAGGTATGTGAGACCTTTGCCTCCCCTCTGTGCACTCCCTTCTAACTTTTAAACGTTCGGACTTAGAAAAATTTCTAAGTCTTTTCTCCATGAAGTCTCAGATATCTATCTCTCCTAAGCTTGTTCCTCCAAGGTTTTAAAGCCTTGGGTGCACTCCTTGCATCCTTGAAACTATGCAACAACTGAATGTTCTCCCCTTCACTGAGAGTCTGAGAACAACTCGGTCTGTGCACTCCTTGTGTGGCTCTATTATTTATCTGCACTACTTACTATAAAATATTCAACGTTATCTCTCCTGAGCTTCTCCAAGTTAAACTTGACTCTGCCAACGCACTCCTTGTGGACAATGTGCCCTCCTTGCACGAGCTCTAATAAGAGAAACAATTGAAACTTATTCTAACTCCACAAATTCATGTATTCAATCAAATAATACATTCATAAGTACAAGAACGAGTTAATCATATAATTTAAATGAACATAAATCATACCATTCATTTAGATAAACACAGTAACAACAACACCAAACATTTGTATTTAAATCCTCTTTGTTCTATTCATTCAACTGATAATGTACATAGGTACAAGAATTCCTCCATTGTTCCTTCAACAAACTTATACAATGCTCTTTGGCTCTCTCTATAACAAATATTACAAAATGAGCATCCCTACTTTCACAAATGAGTAACAACAACAACCTTCATTGGGCATAAGATACAAGCATATATACAAGAGGTGAATCATCGATCATTTCCCCCCAACAACCTAATGATATCCTATCGCGATTTAATGCATCCATCTACTAAGGACTTTGGAGTTAATAGCATTTACAAATAAGATAAGGGTTGATGTGCAGCCTTTGTACATTACATCATTTACATTAAAGTGATACTAATATGAGAGGATCTTTGGGGATGGACTCAACCTTCAATCATTAATTACATTTCTTTTCATAAAATTTCAAATTCAAAAAGGTGTGCTCTCCTTTGTGTAGTCTAAATCAGCTCTATAAATGCGCTAGTTGATGTTCTTCTCTCCAGCCTATCCTCCTCTTTTAATGTTAATGTAGATGCTCCTGCATCAGAAGGTGTTCATAAATATATATTTTTAAAGTCAATCCAAAATAAAAATTGTTACTTATTTTCTTTTCTTTTCAATATTAGCACTACACCACCTATTCAAAAAAATCATCCTTTTAGGGGGAGGCCCCCCAAACTCACCCTAGAGATCCTTTATGAATATATGGAATCATCATAAAAAAGGAGAGAAGAAACATAAGTCAAACTCCAAATAGAGCTAGAGGCAATGCTTGATAAAAAAAAATTAGACCCTTCAAAGATATGATTCAAACTATACAAGATAGTTTAGTTGGGTTCAAGAGTCAATTGCAGACAATGGAGGATATAATTCAAAATAATATTTTACATGGCAATTTAAAATGTGCCAAGGTTTCTCCCATTTGGGTTTCCACGTAAAATATGGCTGTACTATGTATATGTGTTTGATGTGATGCATTGTTTATGGTTATATATTTATGATATTTTAAATGAGATAATAAGTGAATGGAATCATTGATTGATTAATGTTGTGATTGAAATTGGTAAAAAGTGCTCAATATTGATTCAACCCCCCCACCCCTCCCCCCTCAATATTGGTGAATATTCCAACAACACAAAATATCCTTACGTCACCCATATATTAGATGGAGGCCAAATATCACCTCTAAAGTTCCTATGTTATGATTCAATAACTCATTCATGGATCATGATACTTAAGAGTTTCATCTATGTCGTAAGACCCTTTATTTTTTCCCATTCCCATGGTCAAGGTCTTGAGACCCATCTCTTGTTCCAAACTTTTTAATGGTGCCTATATCCCATTTGGAGTTTGAATGTTCCAACTAGAGGATTTGTGTGGTGGTTCAAGGAACAATTATTGAATTATGAGCCATGTAACATTAATATACATCATACAACTATTGTTTTCCTCTGTCAACCATGGATAAGGTCCCAAGATCCATGATTGATATGCAAAATTTTGGAATGATGCCTATGTCCCATCAAGAGACCAAAGATTTCGGTATGTATGGTGGTTTGAGGCATAGTTCATGGGATAAGGCCATGCAATATTCACTTAGGGACAAAGTAAATTGATGTCCTCACTTGAACATGGTCAAGGCTTGAGACCCATCCCTTATGTGAAAAATATCCATATCCCACTTAAGGACAAATATCATTTATACACTTTTTTTGAGGTGGTTTAAGGACTCATTCATGTCCCATAAGACATATAAGATTAATTTATGGATTAATAACCTTATTTTCCTCCCCAAATCATGGTTAATTCCCTAATACCCATCCCTACTACACAAAAACTCTTAATGGCACCCCTAACTCACTTGTATGCCAAATATCCCCTTTAGAGGGATGGTGTTGCTATTCAAGGCCTTAATAATTTCCCATTAGCATAAGTATATTCATTTAGGGCCTAATTCCCTCAACTTCCTCCCTAACCATGGTTAAATACCTATGACCCATCATTGATGCACAAAACATCACAATGGTACCCATATGTTATCTGGTTTGTCACATTTTTATGGCACTTGATCCCTAAAGGCTTCATCAAGGGCCCAAGGGCCTTATTTTCCTATCTTGACCATGGTTAGTGCCTTAATACCCATCCAAAGAATGAAAGTCCTCATACAAAAACTCATATTCCACTTCAAGTCGAAATATCACCTCTAAAGGGCTTGTGTTGTGGTTTGAGGCCATGATCATGGCTAGTGACACCTAGAGACCCATTTTTGTTGTAGGGCCCTTATTTTCCTCCCTTGAATGTGGTTATGGCCCTGATACCCATACCTACTATGTAAAAACTCCTAATCATTCTCATACCTTAGTTGTGTGTAAAAAAACCAGTTTAAGGCGAATGTATTGTGGTTTGAGGACTCAATATCATGGCCAATTAGCTCAATAATCTTAATTTAGGGCCTATTTTCCCTATATTTCTCCCCCAACCGTGGTAAGGGCCCTGATACCCATCCCTAGTGCACAAAACCTCCTAATGTCACCCATATTCTACTCTAAGGACAATGATCTTCTATAGAGGGCATGTTTTTCAATTTGTGGCCTTTTTCATGGCCCTAGGGGCCTTATTTTCTACCCCCACAAAAAAAGGCATTGGGATCCATACCTACTATCCAAGACATTATAATAGAAACCACATTCCACTTGGAGGCCAAATATTCCCTTTATAGGGATTATGTGTTTGAGGCCTTGTTCATGACCCATGCCTCCTTGAAGCTTCATTCAAATCATAATTACCTTGTTTTCCTCCCCCTACAATTTTCAATTCTATGAGACACATAACTCATGTGAAAAAACTCCTAAGAGAACCAATATTTTGGAGAACAAATATCAGTTTAAGAGGGACTATGTGGTGGTTTGAGGTATCAATCATGACCTCGAGATTCATTCTATATTATTTTGAAAATAAGAAAATATCTATGTAGAAACATTAAAAAATCACAACATAAACACTATAGAGATCTTCAATATCTTTCCATCATTCTAAAGAACACTTGTAAACATATTTAAAGTTAAGATGTTACAATTAAATTACTATAATACTCTTTTCATGTTAAAAATGATGAGCATGTGTTATGGAATGTGCACCTTGTTATACACATTATTAACACATGTACATTTCTAAATCATCTATACATGATTTTGAATAGAGTTTGTGGTAGCATGTGTGGAAATTTAAAATGTGCCAAGGTTGTTTTAAAAGGAACAAGTGCATTTTTTAAATAAAGTGTGTCTATTCCTATGAGAGCATGTTCCCAAATTCTCCACTTCTACTTTTTTTCCCATCAATTTCATGCAAGGGCCATCAATTTCATGCAAGGGCCCATACTGATCAAATTTCCATGATATCCCTAACAACAAGTGATATGCATACATTAGGATCATGCCACACAATATCGTATACCTTGTACTCACCAATGTGAAAGTACACCATATGTTTGTTAGTCACATTCATCTCATATCCTTATTGAAATGAAAATAACTTATAAGATTGGGGATATTTTTTTCACACCGATCCAAATTTCTCAACCAATTCTACTTACACCATGTTATTTATACTATCCAAGTCAATAATGATTTTACAACTCTTATCTCCATATTTACATTTTGTTTTGAAGATATCCTTCCTCAACCACTTCTTTTCTTACGGTAATAGGTACATTAATTCAACCATATTTACTCTTTTCAACATCAAATTTTCTCATGTTTTTATTGCAACCACAACTATTGTATTCTCTTGTTTTTCTCCCTTTCCCTCTATGTTTTAGCTTCATTTCCCCCTACACCTTCCCTTTGTGATCATTCAAATGATATCTAACCCTCATTTACATAAGTGTAGCAATAATTTTCGTTCTATAGCCACCATAATTTAGCTTCTTCCTTGGAATCATTCTCAATGTTTCCTATACTTATTTATAATGTGAGACCTTACTCCTATCTTCCATATTTATCATAACATGAATTCTCTATGTCGAATGTTGAACTCCTTATGTGAGCTACCTCGACCACCTCTACCTCTACTTGCATTTGTTCCATTGTCCCCATGCACACTTTTTAATAATGCTTTTAGAGCTAATTGATAAGCAAATCCAACACTTCTTGTCTCATGCAAGATCATATCATATTGAAATATGAACATCAGTCCATTTACATATCTAAAAGCTCTATATTTTTCATCTTTATCATGACTTGTACATATGAAAACTTGATATCTAGAATTCATCTATATACTCTTGTACACTTTGGTCCCTTTGTTTCAAATTCTACAATTGTTTGAAAGAAATTGTTTAAAATTAATGAGAAAGAATTTATCTCTCAACTTGGATAGCATATTACTCCAAGTCCTTATCTTTTCTTTGTTTAAGCACACGCTCTCACATTATAAAAAATCCCACCAAATGGATGCATGCCCATTCATCTACATGATGATGAACTTCACTTCATTTGGGCCTTTAATTTTCTCATTCTCGAAGTACCTTTCCATATCACACATCTATAATTTGGTCTTTGTCTTTTCTAGACTTATATCATAGAACCAAACTTAAAATTTTCCTCCCCTCATACTCTTAAGGAATATAATCACTTGGACTCCAACATATCAGGATTACTCCTTTTCTTGTTCATATTTTTCTTCGTCCTCCAAACTACTAAATTCTTGTTCTCCATTCTATTATCTTATCTCCAACTCCTCAATTCGTATTATAAGTTATTGTATTTCCCAATTCAAATTATATCTTTGTCCTCTTTTTTCCATACATGCAAAGCCTACCCTACGAATTCTCATAACTATAGGGACTTCCACCTTTGTAGTTTAATATCATTTTGAGCTCCAAAATTCTTCTTCCCAAATATTCAAATCTTTTATGGTACCAAAATTTATGTCTCACAATAAGTAATTGACTTAACTCAGGCTCCACGCACTAGTCCAAACCAAATAGGAAATTTGTAGCAAAGGGAAAATTACACTAAAATATAGAACACAAATGATAACAGGAAAATGAGTCACAAAAGATCTAATTAACCATTATATTGAATTAGTATTACAATTAGAGTATGTCAAATATTTTATGTTAGGATTTCACAATCATTCGCAACCTCTCTAAGTATAACTCACTCTTTATGCAAATAAAAAACTCTTAGTACTATGCTTCTCTCAAACTTCTTCTCTACCTCCTCCACACTCCTCAACCTCTTGCATAGAATCACTCAAATTCCAATTCTTGCATGAAGCAATTTGTTCTTTCCTACCTCGACACATCCTTGA
>JZKD02S0376140.1:359643-376555 GCA_000966675.3 Picea glauca | reverse complement strand
AAACCCTAACATAATCTCTACCATTAGATCTGCGACCTTATAATGAACGGTCTAGATTTACAATGAAATTACAATATACTTTTATAAGGCAATTTTTGCTTCGGGGGCTTCACCCTCGAACCCCCGCTGGGGGACCGCTTGCCCCCAGACCCCCCAGCGGGGGGTATGGACCCCCTGGACCCCGCAGAGGGGGTACCCCCCTTCTGCACTCCCCCGCGTGGAAGAGTGTACATACTTCTGGGGTGTAAATAATTCATGGGGTATAAACACAGCTGAAAGCAAGGACCATTGAATTAGGAAGATAATCAGGCTCCACAACCAACATATTTCTCATATAAAAATAGGTCTAGGGGAGTCATTTAGACATATGAACAAGAGAATAAGAAAAATCTGCCAAAATATTTTCCCCCTCATTGCCCAAGTTTTGCTTCTTGCTCTGAGTTTTAGCCTCATCTTTCCCTTCCAACCATTCTCCCTATCCAACCCTTACTTCTTCCCTTGATGACATGTTGGTTCTGAAAATTCTATGTGGGATTGGTACACTTGGAGCCACGACAAAGGATCCCAAACTTGGTTCATAGAGCTATTTCCACAAGCAAAGGTTGTAACTTTTCATCTTGTATATGAATAAAAGAGTTTATCTTTGTCCCAAAACTTTACATGTACATGTTCTTGTCTATTTGATCATTTACATCTATATTTAGGTTTTTAAGTGATTACTAGAGATTGTATATGTTGTTGTGTTGTATTCTTAACCCCTTGCAGGTCAACGCTGGGAGGAGATCTGTGATCTAAGAGGCAACAACAAGTGGAAGAGGTCTACATCAACCGTAAGGTTTCAAGGTTCCCTTCTTAACCTTCTCTTCTCTCTCTCTCTCTTATCACATAGTCTAGATGTTTTGTGGGTAGATTAGAGACAAGTCAATCTTTTAATGGATTTATCGCTCTGCCTATTCCTTAGACCCATTTTAGGGGGAATTTTCCCATAGAAGAATTGACGACTCCACAAGGAAATATATCTAGGGTCTTAGTGGGAGGTCTTGGCTTGATTTGATTTTCAGTTTCCTTTTTAGTTTTCTAAGTTTTCTAAGTCAGTTTGGGTCTCTGGTCACCCTCCAGGTGCTTACCAGCTTCCCTTACCCAGTTGTCTGTCCAAAAATTTTCTTTTTTGAAAATTTGCAGAGGTGTACGTGTCATGTTCTGTATATAGAACATGTACATACATGTTCATCATAATATACAACCTGCGTATATAAGCATGTTTCTTGTGCACAACATGTGTCTCTGTGTTTTGGAAGGCTTTTTACAAAATATTTTTCTTTCCCGATAAGAAACTCTTTGCTTCTCAAGTCTTCCTGAACTCTTCAGGGTGTTTGTTGACTATATTTGGATAGGTTCAAGGCTCAGTTTATATTGCAATTTGTAAATAATCTTTGTTGCTTCTTTATTTATTTTGTGTTGTCAAGGTTAAGGGTGAAATTATGAGTGTTAGATCCTCCCGTGGATTTCAGTAATCCATACTTTCAAGAAGTGGCTTAGGGTTTGTGTCAGTCTTGGGTTTGTATTCTCTTTCCCTTAATTATGCTTTGAAAAATGAAAAAAAATCATTTGATTATTATTTTCATTTCTAAGCATACAAAAATAGATAAATAAAATTGTTCTAGTCCAGTAATTTCATTTTCATTTTCTTATGCATTTTTGTTTGGTATTTGTAGCATAGGTTGTATTTTACAAAAGAAAAGAGTTCTAATTCCAAATTTGATTTTACGCTGCTTCCTTGAAAGTTTAGTATTTTTCATTTGCATTGTGAAACGAAAAGAGCATTCTAGGAAAAAAATGCATTTTAGGATCTTGGACCATATTTCGAAAAGTTTTCACTTACAAAGTTTAAAAGCCATTTTTTTAGTTGTAGAATGTAGTTTGTTTTCTACACAATGTTCTAGAAGGTTTCAATTCTTCTCTTTCGTCTCTTGAAAACACCCCCAGTTTCACTTCCATACCCTTTTGAGTAAATTAAGCCATTTAAAATCAACGATTAATAACTAAAATCAACTAGACTTTTCTGTTTATAGGATTCACCAAGTAGTCTAGGCTTTAGGCCCTTGAAATAGGTGTAGAGAGGAAACTCGTCAAGGCCTATTAAATAAACATAAGAGTCTGTGATAGGGAGTGTGAAAGTCCAGTTTCGTAAAAATTAGTCGAGACCCCCCTCTAACATAAGGGCTAAACACGAGGTCTATTGAGAAAAGGTAGAGGAGATAACCCCTCCGAAGATGGACCAAGTGTAGTGGGGATCGTATATTGAGGGTCATTATTGGGACTTTTGCTGACCGCATTTGACTATGGAGCTTCATGGAGCTTGAATCCATTCAAGATCCTCAGTTGTCTTTCAGACCATTTTCCTTCGGTGCCCTTGGAAGGATTCGTCCTTTGTTATGCTTCTCATTAGGATCATCCTGACTGTCGATTGTACCCACTTGGTGACTAACTGCGAGCTAACAACCTAGTTTCCTTTTTGTAGGGACTTACACAAGTGACTGCAGGGGTATACCATGGTACCTAGGGAAAACGTCAGATCACACTTTGTAGAGTATACCTGGAGGTTGTTTCCGTGTTCGAGTTACACTTGCACAGGTAAGTTTCTCTAGTGTTGATTCACGTAATTGTTCTTCTTTCCATTCAGTTGATTGCTTGATTTTTCTTTAGAGAGTATTTAGTGTGTGCTATGTGTTTGGTGCTAGCTTAACCTTAGAGTGTTCATTGATCATTTCACAAGGTGGAATATCAACAACTCCCTCATTCGTGTAGGCTTCAGGGAATGCCCCCGGTTACTTTGAAGCCACCTCTGCCACTACTGAGGCAAAGTCTAGATAAAGGAGGTTCGTTTGAAATGACCGGACCACCAAAATTTATGTCAGATCCTTCTCTTAGGGAAGATACACTTGCACCAGAGGAATCTACCATTTCTGACCTCGAAGTTGAAGGATTCAAGCCTGCAAACCCTCTGATTATTGATTTATGAACACCACTTCTTATTTCGATAGTCCCTCCCTAGGTGACTTCTCCTGAATGTCATTTTGTTATACGAGTGGCGATCGAAGAAATTAATGCTACCTCTTCTAGGATTCCTCACACTCCCATCTCGGTTGTCGCAGGAGGAGGTGTTGTACCCCCTCCCCCACCTCCACCTTTAAGGACTATGACTGTGCAAACACCTACAACTTCTCACAATGGCACAATCCCCTCAACGACTATGACCATTTCTCCTTCTATTCGGAATGTGTCTGGCGCTCCCTTTTCATACAGGGTGTTGGGTTTCAACTCTTGCTCGACCTTAACCTACTCTACTCTACAGACCATTGTTCTGGGGGCAAGGAGTTCTAGTGCTCCCTTGCAAGGATATTTCTTGGGCACCACTACCCCATTTAATTCTATCCCTTATTGTGGGGTTATATCCCTCCTTCATCCTCTTTGCTCAGAGGTTCTCTTCAACAACCATTTGGGATTAATACTATTTCCATCTTGTTGTGTGGTGGGAGTCTTGGGCCCCAATCCTATATGACTATGGCAGGGTATATGACTTTTTCTTTGTTTGGTTCTTTTGGAAACAACATTTTCTCATTGTCTTCTTTCTCATCACAGGGAAACCCCATCTTTAGTCAACCCAAACCTATGCAAGGATTTGTTCCTTCATAGGGAGTGATGACAATATCTTCCTCCTCACAAGGTTTTGGAAATCCCTGACAAGGCTATTTTCCTTCTCAAGGGATGTCGATTGGGGGAAACCCCTCCCACACTCAGTGGAACCCGAGGAAGGGTTCAGTACCTATGCCGGGAGGATCGGTTGGGGGAATCCCCAAACGAGGTCCTTGGAATATTCTGTAGGGAGCAATACCTACATAAGGTATGTCATCCAATTACGTGAATCTGTCGGCAATGCAGAATCAAGTGCAAAATCCTTTTAATGGCCATGAAAACCATGGTTTCTACAAAAAACCTCACCAACAAGAAAACTTTTTCTGGCAACCTAGTGCCATTCAAAACCTAGTCTCCTCTTTTCCTTTGAATTCACCACAACCTAGGCTACCTTTCCTGAAAAATTTTCATTTTCCATACTTGTTGAGTTTGATGAATGATTTCATATGTCATGATCCGCATTAGGCCCCATGCCAAATAAGTTTCCCTCAGACATCCCTAAGCTTGAAGGAAATCCTGGCAAAGATTTAAATGATCATGTTACGAGATTTCATTTAGGGTGCTCCTCCAACTCGTTGATCGACGAATCTGTTCAGTTGCATTTATTTCAACGCACTCCTATAGGGGGTGTTTTGAAATGGTATATCGATCTCGATAGCTCAAAGTATTCTTACTTTAACGACCTAGCGATGGTTTTCTTAAACCATTTCCAGTTACCAGTGAGATATGATGTCGGCATCGAGTTTATTTCCAACTTCGAGAAAAAAAAAGTCATTCATATCTCAGATCACATCCAAGAATGAAATCGCCAAAAGATCTTGATCAAAGTGAAGGTCCCTCCTGCATATTTTCTCAAGTGGTTCCTAAAGTCCTTAGTGCCTTGTTTCTCCAAAGATGTCGCGACTTCTAGAGTATTTTTTGAAGAAGAGGCTATTATGAGAGCCCAACAACTAGAATTTATTTACTCTCAATCTGGTATGTTGTATGAGATCCTCCCAGATGCACCATGATCGAATTTTGACAATACCAAACAGAGGTTTTGGCCTCATGCTGATGGTATGGTAGGCTCAACACAAAGTAAGCCCATAGATCAATTAACTAACTAGTTGCAACAATTATCGATTCAACATATTGTGGCTAGCCAAACTCCTGGTTCAGCTGCCCCCGCAACCCAAACGTCAGATGTACATAGTGTGCAATCAACGAATTCCAAGGGTAACCAACAATTCGAGGGAAAGAGGAAATCCAAAGGAAAGAAGGATAAGGGGGATAAGGAGGTTGCGAATAATGTTAGCGAGGGTAAAAATGAAAGAAGGAAGGTGAATTTTATGTGTAAGCTTTGTATGGACGAGCACTTGACTCACCAATGCCCTTGGCTTGAGGAAGCCCAAAATTTCTTGGCACAACAACAACGTACTATGTTAACCAACCCTTTCCCAGAAGGGAAAAATATGGCTCAAACTTCCTCATCCACTAATGCGCTTGGGGGAAATCAGGGATCCCCCATGCCTAATGATAATAATGAAGCCACAAATGTATACATGATGAGATCAGGTGTGCATCTACATACCAGGGCTCACAATTACAGAATGTCAGAATATGTTGACAAGGGAAAAGAATCTTCCAACCTGTCGCCTCCTCTTCATATTGAGAAAATTGTGGGAGAAACTATGACTTGCATCCCTAAGGGTGCGTTTAAGAAGGATTCTCACAACCCAAATGCAAGGGATGATCATAACTCCTCCATCATGGAGGATCTGGCAAAACATCCTTGTGCAATGTCTCCTTTGGAAGTCCTCCATAGTTTCTCCTCACAGAGAAAATAATTGTTATCTTCCTTCTGTGTTGTCAAGACTACTAACTCAAGAATATTGTTTTTTAACCTATCGATTATAAACCTCATCTACCTAACCATGTTGCTTTCTAGATAGTAGTGGTGTATGCCATGAAATCATTGACATAGAACATTTTCCACACGGTGGTAGATGGGGGTGCTTGGACTTATGTGATGTTGTTGGCATGTTGGAAGGCCATTGGCCAACCTAATTTTTCTCCATTACCGACGTTTTTAAATATGTTTGACGATCGATATTTTATACCACATGGCATAATCCCCTCCTTCCCCATGCAGTTGGAGGAAAACACCGTGAACGTCGAGGTAGAAGTAGTTGATGTGCCTCTCAACTACTATCTTTTGTTAAGGCGTATTTGGATATACTCTATGGCTGTGGTTGTATCCACCATTTTTTGGGTCTTATGTTTTCCTCACGAAGGTTGGATCATAACCGATGATGAGTTATCATTTTCTCTTATCGACCCTTCATCAGGGGCATCCACGGTCCCAATGATTGACAACCCGCAACCAAGTACCATCAACTTAGTTGCCAGCTTGTTTCCATATATAATGGGGACTCTTTATTATCTCCCACCTTTGAATAATGTCAATTTTATTTCGGTTGTCCCCGATCAACTGAAGTCTACGATATTTTAAGGTGCTTCTTTTTGAATGAGTTATTTTAATTACCCGTGGACTTTTCCATCCCCACCGACTTCGATGGAAGGGGTGTGGAATCATAGAAAGGTTATCACCCTATCTGATGTTGAGGTTGCATACAACATTTTCTAACAAACCTCATCCAACCTTGATCTAGCTACCCCATAGGAGCTTTATCTCATTCTCGAGCCTATTTGGGCTCAATACTTTCTTACTAGTCAAGATCCTTTGGAATTGGTCTTTCCCTCTGATGAGGATATTTTGGAGGAAATGACTGGGTTGGATAGAGTATAAGTAAGAGAGTTCACTACAACCATGAATGGATATGCCACTTGTCATGTTAGCCTTCTAGCCATGCACATAATCTATGTTGAGGGAAATATGGAAAGTATAGTTGAAATGATTCATATTGACATCAATAAAACCCCTAGCTAAATTGGAAATTTCTTCGTCACAGAGGATTGTTCCTCTGAGATTCAGTTCTACACTGAATTATTTAAAGAGTTTCACGATGTTTTTTCCTAGTATTATGAGGAGATGCCACTCATTGACCCACATATAGTTGAACACAAGATTATGACTTACCCCGATGCTAAGCCTATTTGGAAGAAGCTTCGCCCATTAAATCCTCTCGAGGAAGAGGCTATCAAGGATGAGATATATAAACTCATTAAGGATGGTTTCATCTATCCAGTGAAATTGATGAAATGGGTGTCGAACCATGTTCTTGTCAACAAAAAACAAGGTATGATTTGTGTGTGTATGGAATTTCGTCATCTGAATAACGCTTGCCCGAATGATAATTTTCCAACCCCATTCATTGATAATATTTTCGATGAATGTGCGGGTTGTGAAGTATTTTCCTTTATGGACATTTTTTTCTGGGTACAACAAGATTCAGATCAAACCTAAGGATCAACATAAGACAAAATTTATATGTCCTTGGGCTACATTCGCATACAGGAAAATGTCTTTTGTCCTCAAGAATGTTGGAGCCACTTTTCGGCGTCCCATGGTGCTTTCCTTCCATGACCTCAAGCATATAGTCAAGGCATATCTTGATGGTTTGGCATCATGTTCTCGTAAGAGATTTGATCATCCCGCCAAGTTACGACTTATCTTTGAGAGATGTCACTACCAACAAATTTGTCTTAATAGAGACTTTTGTTAGGTTTTATCATGTCAACTAAAGGGATCATGGTCGATTCTCTAAATGTTGAGGTAATAGTTCAATTGCCTTCCACAAGCACAATTCCCTAGCTTCAAATTCTATAGGGGAAAGATAACTTTCTTGGGAATTTTGTTGCCAACTATGCTAAGATTACTAAAGGATTTATGCATCTCTTGAAAAAAAGGGGTCCCATTCTCTTGGGTTGAAGCGACTCAACGCTCTTTCAAAGTATTGAAATGCTCTCTGACGTCTTCCCCTTTTCTCAACCCTTAGGATTATGGAAAATATTTCTTGTTGTATTTGGTTGTCGTAGAGTCTACTATTGGCATGGTCTTGGTCCAAGAGGATGATGCGCTCGAGGAGAATGTTATATACTAACTTATATGAGGCTTGGTCAGAATGGAACTCAACTACACCCATGTTGAGAAACACACTTTGGAAGGTTTCCATGTTGTCCAACAGTTCTATCATTACATTGTACTCCATAAGACCATCATCATAGCTATCATGAATCCTGTTTAATATGTTTTGACACTATAGGTCATCAGCGGGAAAATTAGTCGATGGATAGTCATCCTTAAAGAATTTGACTTGGATTTTGTTTTGGCAAAATCTAAAAAGTCCTTGGTCTTTGTTGAGATAATTTTGGAACTTCTGATCGAGAGTGGTAATGACTTTCCAGAAGATTCAATGATCAATGGGGATCTTTTCCTTATTTCATCTTTGGACCCTTGGTATGGATATATACTTCTATATCTTCGAACTTTGAAGTGCCCTTCCTCTGGTTTTCGTGATGAGCATCGACGGATACATCATCAAGCGTGAAACTATCTTATCACCAATGATACTTTATATCATCGGGGGGTTGATTTCATTGTCCATCATTGTCTCACTCATGAAAAGGAAGAACTTGTGTTGAATGACTGTCAGACTGGAGCATCTGGTGGTCACTTGTCTGCATTGGAAATAGCCCAGACAATCCTTCGTGTTGGATACTTCTAGCCCTCTTTGATCAAATATTGTGTAGAGGCAGTCACAAAGTGTAACATGTGCCAAATATTCTCTCAGAAGATGTGGGCACACCCTCCTCCCATGTTTCCAGTTATTTCTATTGGTCCCCTCACTAAGTGGGGTATTGAGTTCACTACATGCCACCTAACTTCATCTAGGCGGAATTTTTACATCATCATGGTAGTAGACTACTTCACTAAGTGGGTCGAGGCCATATCGACATTCAGTAATGATGAAGAAATGGCTGCACTTTTCATTTTTAACTGGATTGTAGCCAAGTTTAGTATTCTGAAGGAGATTGTCACAGACCATGGCAGTCACTTCCAAAACAAGATGATGACCGAGTTAACATAAAAACATGATTTTAAGTAGGAAAATTCATCACCCTACTATCCATAGGTGAATGTTCAAGTGGAGGATGTTAATAATTCTCTGAAGACTATTCTCCATCGGATGATCAATTCGTCCAAGTCGAATTGGCATTTAATGTTATACCTAGATCTTTGGGCGTATTGAACCTTAGTTCAAAATGATACCATTTTTACTCCTTTCCAACTCATTTACGGGTTGAAGTCTTTCCCATTGAGTACCAAATTATGTATCTTAAGTTGGAAGTGGAATTACTGCCCGACACAACTCCACTTGAACAACGTCTCCTATATCTCGACCAACTTGATGAGCAACTTCGAGATATAGCCTTGGCCAATAATGATCACAAACAATGTGTCAAGTGTCAGTATGATCGGTCCATTCGCCCTATATTTTTCTATGAAGGTGATCTCATCTTGGTCTATGACCAAGATAAATATCCCTTGGGGGCAAGAAAATTTAAACACATGTGGTTCAAACTGTTCATTGTTAAGAAAGTCTTAGAAAAGGGTGCTTATCAATTGGTTGATTTTGGAGGTAATGCTTTATTTGAGCCTAGAAATGGGCTCTAGCTTAAGAACTATTATGCTTACGTTGGTCACTTGGGAGTGACTTCTTGTATATAATGTATAGTTTTATTTATATAATCTTATATTTTCATCCTATGGACATGTAGTTTATTGTGATTTTTTTCACTATGGTAGATGTCAATTGAATCTGAGGTTTATGTTGGATTCATGGACAGTGCTAGCCGACACACTCAGAGGCTTGCTTCCACAACTTGGGTGATCTTCATGCCCATTGGTCAGTTGGTGTCTTCTTGAGGTATTTGTCTGGGCGAAGCAACCAATAATGTTGTCGAGTACAATGCCATAATATAATTACTACGTGATGCATTATCACATGGTATTTCTCACCTTTGGGTTTATCTAGATTCTCAACTAGTCATGTCTTAGTTAAATGGAGTGTACTGTGTCTACGATCCTACCCTTCACTGAAAATTCCTTAGGTTTCATCTCTTTTAATTCTATTTTGATTATATTACTTATATTCATATTCCTAGGAGATATAATCAACTAATTGATGCATTGGTTAATCATGTATTAGATTGGAATATTGCACATACACACATATGTAAATACATTTGTACAAAATTTTTACTCTATAAGGAAAAAATATGTATATACATAATAATATGTCCAAAAACTAATGTCATAATTACAAAATGTGGGCCATAAAGCCTTAAATAGAGCCGATATACATCAATGGGCTTAATCCCTCACTACATAAGAGAGTACAAGAAGAGTGTCCTCAGAACATATAAGGTTTAGTGATAACTATGGTCTAGGCCTGTTGGCCCTAGTGTAATGAACTACAATGTTTGCAAGACACCGGAACAACTGAACCCAAGTCCTTGGTACTCCTACCACATGGTGTTGCATTCCTGAGGGTAGCTCCTCAATCTCTTCCATCAGAACGAGACGAGGGATATTTTTTAGGTTCCTATCCACTTGTCTTAATACATTCCCAGCCTCTCTAGCTGGTGGTCCTACCACTACTGGTAGTCCAACATCGTCTCAAGGAAAATGCCTGTTCCTAGAGAAGTCGATTGGTCGTATTGGTCCCACATTTGTATATAACAGATCACTAAGTTAGTACTATGACATTACCATAAAAATGATAATATTTAAAAACTAAAAATAAAATAACTTTAAAATATAAATACTAATGTGTAGCTATCTCTCTGCGCTTCTTGCTAGGGGGCATAGGCATATCAGGGTCCCTCAAGAAACAGATCCCTACGTAGGGGTAGTCATCGATTGCGGGAATTTGACGGGAGCACCAATCAAAAAAATTGTCGTTGAATGCCTCCTGCACTCTCCCTACTCCCTATCGAGGTAATAAAGCTTCCCATATGCATAAAGTTGGAAAGGAGGAAATATTTCCTCGTATTGTCTCTCGTGGGCTAAGGATTGGCACTCTCTCAAAAAATAAAGTTCACAACATGGTCCCAAACCCAAAGTTCTGGTTTGTTCTTATTCTATAGTTGGTCAGTTGTTTCTTCATACAAGTGAGCATTGTGGTGCTTTAGTCAAATATTGTAGCATGTAAACACTGAGCTGCACAATTCATCTTTTCACGTGAGGCCTGGTGAAGTGTTGTAGATCTTGTGATCCGCCCAATCATATACATTACTATCTACAGGTTGAGGCTTGTTATCTTATGAATTGGAACTTGAGAGCCTACCTTATAAGTGCTAGCCTCGAAGTACATACCAATATATTCCTCTATGTTGTTTGGTCCTGAAGAAAAAGTCCTCAAGTTAACCAGATCCCCCCTACTAGAGAGGTTGATTAAAAAGTATATATCCTTCATAGTTGGAGTCAATTATTGTCCCTCTAGCATGAAGGCCTATACGTTCGGGTTCCAATACTCTATCAAATGATTCAGTAGCTTGGTTTGTTCCCTCATGAAAGGTAAATGAAAGAACTTTGGCATCGCACAATGCTATAGCATAGCAAGATGTCTAGATCCTCATGTTCTCTCTCTTGCCAACGAACATACATCCTACTGCATAAAAAATTTGAGGTTAGTCCATTTTTCAAACATTTTTTGAATACTTTAAAGAGATGTACGTAGGTTGTCTTTAAGATATTCATGTATATATGTTTTCTTAGATTTTCTCAGCCCATGTATATACGCGTGCTAAGCATGGGTAGCCTGTATACACACAAACCTGAATTTTTCTTTAGGGAGTGCACCCTCTAAAAAAATACAAAAGAAAATAATGACGAGTTGAAATGATGGAGGAGGTCATGTGTACTTACTTGGTTCAAGTTTGAAGTCTTTTCATCCACTGTAGCTCCTTGAATTCACATTTTAAGGAAGAGGGGTTTTTAACTTTTTGGTTATTTTCCAATTTGCAGTGGTTAAAATGAGTTGTCTACCCCTATTTATAGAATGTTTTGGCTCTTTTTGCCCCAGTTTGGTCCTCTTTTTTCCCCAATTCTTGGCTTGGTGGGTGCTTGGGTTTCTTTTTGGGGGATATTTAGGTTGTTCTTATGAACTTTTTCTTTTGGTTTGGTCTTTTTATGAGATGGGTTGCACTCACATCATCCTGTGGTGAAGTTGCATTTTTGGCAGTTGCATATAGGTTAGGTTCTCATAACCTTGCATCTTTCATTTTATTGACTTTTTTCCACTTTTCCATAAGATCGATCCCACATAAGTGTGACACAGAACTTTCTATGCTTCTTTAGAAGTGTCGTAGTTAGGTGGTAGAGCCTCCCTCTACATGGATTTCCTAGGTATATCATTTGATGCATTTTGGATTTCATGTTGTGATTTTTCCATTTGCTTGGGAGTCCTTTTAGGCCCACCATGACTGTGTGTAGAAGCCTCATTCTACTTCATATTTTTCTAGCCTTTATCCGAGGGACTCCCTAAGAGCATGGTTTGTTGTCTTTCAGGCTCACTTAAAATTTGAAAGAGAAATCTAACAAGAATTTATTTATTATTTTAAGTATCATTCAGATTACTTAAGAAAAGAATCCCCCCTGGAGTCTTCTTTAATCCCTTTTCATACTCTCTAAAATTGAAAATATTACCAAGCGATCTTGTTTCCCTTCACTCTTCTCAAACTAAAATTTGAAGGAACATCTGTCCGATGATAGTTTACCCCTTTTTCGGTCCGAATGGATATTTTTACAAAAAAATTATGCCCTAGGAGATTTGGTTTGCTAGGAGAGTATTCTCAGGCATAATTTTAACCCTTTTTCGTGATCGAGAGAGTAAATTGGCAAAAAAGGACCATTCTCCCTGGTTTTGGTTTATACTTTTTTTGGGCCTTGGAGATTATCTACGAAAAATAAAACCCCTTGGAATCCATAGTTAATCTCTTTTCATACTCCCTAAATATGAAAAAATCGTCGACTGACCCTGTTCCTTTCACACTCGTTAACTAGTCTAGAAGGAATATCTGTTTGGCATAAGTTTAACTCTTTTTCGGACAATAGATTACTCGAGAAAAAGGTATTCCTAGGGAAACATGTCTCTCCAAGAGAGTTCCCCTAAGTTATGTTTTATACTTTTTTAGGCTTAGGGGACTAGATTACGAAAAATACAATGAGTCCATAGTTAAGCTCTTTTCAGACTCCTTAAAATTTAAAAAATAGTTGAGTGATCTTGTCTCTGTCACACCTGTTAAAAGTATTTTGAAGAGACGTCCTTTCAGTATAATTTTAACCATTTTCTAGACTAGCTGGACTAATAACGAAAAATGAATACTCTAGCCCTAGTGACCAGAATATTTCTCCTTGGTATGATTTTATTCTTTTTCGGGCTTTGGAGACTAACTTTACGAAAAATATTACTCTTGAGTCTTCTTTTCACATTTTCCAGACTCTTTGAAAGTGAAAAACCACTGAGCTTACCTTCTATGGGATTGTAAAAATTCATATGGAAGAAGTATTGTTGTGTCATGTTGTAATAGCATCGCATGTCTCTTCCTTGCATCTTGGGCCTAATGCCAACTTCATGTTGCTACTATTAAACCTTTATAGCATTCATTAGGTGCAAGCCTTGTAGCATTTTTTCCCTTGCAAGCTGACGCCTTGAACGTCGGGGGAATTTTTCCTGAGTGTCCTTATCTTGCACATGTCTCCTTGCATTGAGCATCAATATGTTCCATGCACTCAGAACTAGTTTGTTTTCCCACGACACTCATTCCCTTTGTAACGTATAATTATTTTATTCTTTTTCAAGATTGTTAAAAATTGGAAAAAGAAAAAAAAAACAAATATTCCAAAAATAGGGGACGAGATATACATTCTCTTTTATCGACAACAAGATAGTCACCCTTGGACAAAGAACATCCTTTCATTTGTTATGAAATAATTTGAATATAGTATGACCTTAGGAAGTTGTTCCCGTTGCGTAGAGTTGTGTCCTCCTCTGTTTGGTTACTCTTCCAAACATATGGAGAGTTTTTGGTGTCTCATATGTCACAAACTTATGTCAATAATATGTTTCCTGAGTCTCATCATTTTTTCATGATTTTTTCCAAGCGAATTTTTTCCAACTTGAGTCGGCCATTCTACAGTGGATCTCTTGAATTTCATGAGTCGACCATCCTGAGTATCCACTCAAGTTTAGATTTAGAATCAACAAAATTTAGTACCTTTTGTTCAATTTCTTCCAGTCTTTCCATGACACTTTGTCGAAGACCTCAGGGTTGTGATTCCTACACTCCTATTATACTCCTACCCGATTTTTGAATACCTTGAAGACATTGCTCGAGTTATGAAGCTACCATCCCTAGCTACATGCATTAATTCTTCCTGAATATGCATATTCATATTGTACTTGTACACCTTCAGATGAATTTGAGATGTATATTTGTTGTGAATTATTCAGGACTAAATTCTATATAGGCATTCTTATTGATCTTGTAGTTGTGATTATTTTATATTACATGGATCTGTAGTGTACTTGATTTGCATCTATGCTTAGTTTATCTTGGGCATGGGTATGCTCACCTCAGAGAGATTATCATTATTTTGCAGATGAGACGCTCACGAACACTCGTCTTGGGCTCACTAGACTTTGTGCCTTCCCACTGTATAAAGATGTTATAATGTATTTCATCCATCAATTTCTCTTCTGACCTCACACATTAGGGGGCATCGTTTATAGTCCAAAAATTCCACATCTATGCATCTAATACATTGGCCCATCCATTTGGATACTTTTACAAGCAAATTTTTGAGGTTTCCTTCTAAAAAAACACTTTTTGGATAATGTACGTGCCCTGATGCACTATTGTATTGTGTACACATGCATTTTGCATCCTAGTTATCCTGCGTACATATGCTTTGTTCATGCTAAGTAACCCATGTTTACCTCCAAAAATTGAAAAAAATATAAAATTGCATAGATTTCGGCAGAGTTTACGGGGTATGGAGGGTTCCTAACCATTTTACCCCTTGTAACCCATCCCTAAACCAAATAACTGTATTGTTTTCATATAAAAAGAGGTATGGGGGAGTCATTTAGACATATAAACAAGATAATAAGAAAACTCTGCCAAAATCCTTTCCCCCTCATTGCCTAAGTTTTTCTACTTGCTCCAATTTTTAGCCTCAGCTTTTGCTTCCAACCATTCTCCCTATGCAACCCTTCCTTCTTCCCTTCATGGCATGTTGGTTGTGATAATTCTATGAGGGATCAGTGCACTTGGAGCCACAATAGAGGAGCCTGAACATGGATCATAGAGTTGTGTCCACAAGCAAAGGCTCTAACCTTTCATATTGTATATGAATAAAAGAGATTATCTTTGTACCAAAACTATATGTGTACATTTTCTTGTCAATCTGATCATTTACATCTATATTTAGGTTTTTAAGTGATTACTAGAAATTGCATATGTTGATGTGTTGTATTCTTAACCCTTTGTAGGTCATATTTTGGAGGAGATGTGTGATCTAAGAGGCAACAACAAGTGGAATAGGTCTACATCAACTGTAAGGTTTCAAGGTGCCCTTTGTTGAGGAAAAGATATGAATTTATCTTACTCAAGCATTTTCGAATATTTCTTGGATAAGGCAAGATAGTCAGGAATGTTACCCTATGTTTATAGCCTCAAAAAATATTTCCCAATCCACAAGTATTAATTATGAGGGCTTAGCTGGTTTTTTCTAAATAAAACATTATTTCAAAATATAACATTTTTATATAATTTTCTGAATATAATAGATTGAAAAAAGTAAATGTGGAGATCAAAAGAAAAAATACCAAATCACATGTTAACACAAATGAGACAAAATAGCAATCTCTTTATTTCATTCCAAGAAATAAAAAAGAATCATTCTCTTTACAAAAATCCTTGTGGGGCCATGGACCAAGGTCAAACTTAGATATCCTTGATGAAAACCATACAAAAGGACTCTAACAATAAGTAAAAATTGAACTTTAAAATATGGATCAGCTTGCCACAGACTACTGCCCACTTGACTATGCATAATATCCTTTATTAGTCATGAAATTTAATTCATAAATAGACAAGTCTACACAGACTATCAAATATAGATCGACACCTCTGAAATAAGCTCTTTAATGATATCATTCATCTTTGAACCTTGTTGTCTATAATAGGAACTTGATGTCATAAAAGAGAATTAGGATTTTAATGAATTGAAGAATGAATGAAAATTGAACTATCTCATTAAAACTCAAGAGCAAACCTTAGTATGTTTTCTCCTTCTATTCCCCTCTTGTTCTTCCTTCTCATTTGGCTTTTATGCATCCCAAATTAGTTGAAGTAGTTCAATTGCCTCATTTAGTTAAGTTAACTAAAACTCAAATAACTTTTAGTTTAGGGGACAAATTAATAATAATAATAATAAAGGGTCTTTTATTGAATAATAACTAGTAGGTGGGACCCCTTGTGAATCCATTTAATTTAAAGAAACATAATTATATAATCAGTCAAACACATCCCTCCTTGTCGCTCCCATAATCATTTCCAAAATTTGAAATTTAAATATCATAGATATTTCAAATTATATCAAAACATGTAAATATCCACAATATCCAAAAATAGTTGTTGTCCAAAACTTTCAATATTCCATTGTCCTCAATAAATCAATATTAAAACATAATCAAAAACCGTATTTTCCACTTTGAGGGGAAATTTTTCCTTTTTTTTTGTTATCCCCTTTTGACTTCATGTTGGGCCCCAACAACTCCCCTTATATTTTTACAAAATTTAAAGGGCCCCTATTAGAATCTTGATAATTATAATGAGCTATAGAATCAACCTTTTCAAATAGTTCCATACCTTGGCTTGATTTGAGACAAACTTAAGACATTCACTATAGTATGAGACATTCATTACAAGAGTATATGTCAAAAGTTAGAAACGAGCATAAAAATCTCAATTTAAACAAAACGTTAATTTTTATCAAGTGTTTACTTTCGTTTAAATTATGATTATGTGTTCTTTCTTTTACTCATTAGCAAGTTTGACTATTTTGAATAATGTGTTCAATAATTCATGAAATAATATCTTGGTTGGTTTCTCATTTTCATGAAATCATTTGGTGATGTTAATTAATTAATTTTTTTTTTCATTTTGCATCTCATTTCAAAATAATAATAATCAAAGAATTATC
>JZKD02S0376140.1:344506-359593 GCA_000966675.3 Picea glauca | reverse complement strand
TAGTTTAAATTCATTTTTTATTTTTCTAGATTTTGTTTTATTCACAATTTTTAGGTTATTAATTTAGGTTTCTTTTTGTTTCATAGGTTTCTATTATCAAATATTTGATATGGATATGATCATGGATTGCTTTTATTATCCAAATACGTTCAATATGATTGATACAAAAATAATTTTGGATTTCTACAAATAATTTTATGAGCAACAACAAATAAAATTTGGAAAGGCGTCAAGATCAGACACATGATTTTGCAGGACTGATTTCAACCAAACTGTGAGGAATTTGGAGAAACGATTGAAAACCCAGAACCAAAATGGACCCATTTATCTTTCGCGTAGATATTTTCCCAAAAAAATGCATGATTTAAGAGATATTTGGGTCTCTTTTAGAGGCAAATTTCAGGTGGAGAAAATTAATAGTGATGCCTAGTCCTTTTATTCATTTTATAAATATATGAGAAAGATCAGAGCCATCAGGGATCCAAGAATTGGAGAGGAGGATTTTAATCCTTTATCTTTTGTATATTATTGATTTTGTAAACATTTTATTTCTTTTCAAATGGCGTAATGGATGGCTGGAAGCTTTGGGAGAATGGATGAATATGTTTAAAGAAGAATATGGAATTCTGTGTTACTTAATGGCTTTTGTCCTGTAAGAAAAATGGTTTTATTTTCATATAATATTTTCATATTCTTTCAATAATTGATTATACATTGATTTAAATAGCTTTAGTCTTTTTTATCAATGCATGGTTAATTATTATTATTTATATATTATTTTTTCCAATCTTTAAGAGTTTATTATCCAAAACAATTCTTCCAGGACTACAATATGGGCATGTGATTTTGAGAAAGAGTATGGGAAAGTAATTCATCTTTGGCTTTAGACCTATGTGATACTTATTCCATTTTATTCTTTCATTATTGTTATATTATGAAAATGTTATAACGGTTGATTTTAGCTTTAGCTTGTCAATCATATGGTGTTTTCATACTATTAAATGTTATATGTTGCCCATAATTTCTTATTCCATTTTTTATGTGTGATCAATCAATCATTTGATTATTATAGAATTTATTTCTATGATGGATAATATCAACACCCAGAATTGAGTTTTCTTTCATTCTTAAATATTTATGATCTTAAGATCATACAATTTTTAATTAGTTGTCTTCTTGTTGTTATTAATTTACTTCAATATCAAATACTTCTTTGAATGTATTCTGGAAGTGTTACTATTTTTTTGTTATAGGTTTCCCTTAACAACAGTACAAGCAAGAGCTCATACAACATAGAAAGATAAATACCAGTTTTGTTGATTAGTGGCAGGTTATTATGTGTGTTATTTAGTTAAGTTGTTTATGAATGAAACAATGAATGTATGGTTCAGATTTGACTATCCACATGTTCATGTTTCATTAACTTTTTTGCAAGATTCTTTAAATTTATAAAAGAAAAACAATAAATATTTTTATGTGCTTTCTTTATCTGCTTCGTAGAAGTAATCATTTTTCCATTGATTTTCATAAGTTTGGATTAAAACTTACATCTTGTAAATCATGTAAATAAATGAGACTTGTATATCTTTTGCTTAAATATAACTACTATAGTTACATTAGAGCATATGTACATATATATAGTGTTTAGTAATTAGTTAGTTAGTTCTCTCTTTTATTTGTTTCTTTTAAAATTCTTAGATTGGATAACGGAGCCATTAAACTCGTTAGAACAAGTTATACCAAATGGCTTGGGTTATTTAGACAACCCCAGACTGGACTCGCTCTTCTAGTTGATGGACGGTCAAATTCTCCCATCAACACTTCCCTGAATTAGCCTTAGGTTGGGTAGAACCTTGAGGCTTGATCTCATTGATGACGTGGGAACATTCATCTCTCAAGTGCATATGGGATGATACTGATTCGGTTGACTCACTTGAAGGAGAGGAGGGGCCAACAATAACTTTTCCTTCGTCATACATATGGTGCGCTTCGGTTTTCAATATTTTTCTTGCGTGGGAGGACTGTACAGGTGAGTGTGTAGGGGCAATCTGAACATTTGGGTTAAAAGGTGGAGGAGAAGGAGGTAAATACAAATTTGGCCAGCCACAATGATGGGAGATTGTTGGATGAACAATCTTCTGCCATGCAACATTCTCGGGAACTTTAAGTTGCAAAGATACATGAGGGTGAGGGATACTAGGAAAATGATTGTGTTGAAAGGGAGGCCTCTCTGTCCTAGTATGGACTATCCCTTGTCCAATCCAATTGAAAAATCCATCTTGAAAGAGTCGGTTTAACTCTTGAGGATCACCAACGAAATTTATTGAGAATCTGGGACTTTTAGGCCCTATGTTGCAATTTCCTCTACCCTTATTATTTTGACCATGAATTCCTCTGCTAAAGAAGCTCATTATGTATGCAACAATTATTATCAACTAGCTCTTAAACATACTATAAATGAAATTCTATTAATATGAAACAAATTTTGGCTCAACAATTAGCATGAGACCCATGCAATGCAATCCATAAAATGTATTTAATAATTGTCAATGAGCAGGGGGTGAAATAGGGTTCAGGGATATCTAAGGGGATTGTATTGAGCGAAAAAGTGATATCATGATCGGGAGTAAGAACATGATTATTGCTCGACAATTCATTAAACAAATGACTATGCAACAATACCAAAACATATCAGTTACCATCTATCTCTGTGCCATTTTGTTAATCATCGTCATATAGAGTTTTAATTTAATTTTAATAAACAAGGTGTGAAAAATGAATTTGGGATCATGAGGGGATTTATAATGAAAGAAAAAGTGAGAAAATGAGAGGAAATTATATGGATATTGTTCATAAAATAAATTAAATCAATCAACTATCATAACTCTGTTTCAAATTTAATCCAAAAAGAATCCACTTCCAAGACCAAAACATTCATTGTTCCTCAATTTCGTATAAATTACTTGTTGTCTCAATTAAACAATTTAATTTCCCAGAAATCTTTAATTTATAATAGTATATGAATTTATATAATGACCATGCAAATATCTCTAATTTCACAGTATTCTATATGCTAATGATGATCTCTTTCCCTTTTTAAAACAATCATACTATGCACAACAATTCCATTATCTATATCCAACATTCATCCTTGGCAATGAAACAATAATACACCCAAGATAAACAATCAATAGTCATTGATCTTTAATAAAAATCAGGCCCAATTTAAATACCACATATTCGGGTTTTTTAAAATCATGGATAGACTTAAGATCACGCTCGGTGAAACAATCATACACGAGACTCTATCATATAATTGAAACAATCTTGAATCGAAAACAACAGTCAACTCCAAAAATATAACCCCGAGCTTGATATCTGTGTGAATTAATATGTATAGACTTATTTTTAAAACAATCATAGTCTACACGATGATTCCCATACAATGTATGAAGATAACATAACTATATTGACACACAGAAGTCTCTGTTAAACTTTGACAAAACCATGATCGTGCTCGGTAAAAAAATCACTCGCATGTTGTCTTATTTTCTTTAAATGCAATCACTATCATGCTGGGATTAAACACAGTAAGAGAGACCATAATTGATTAGAATGATAGCTCTCGGTTGTAGGTAACCCTACTTCTCTTTCTATTCAAACAAATTCATCACAGAGAGGACACACAAAGATTCGACCAAGAGGAGGGACCAAGTGACTTTAAGATTTCCACAAATCATTAAACTGATAACCCAGAACTTGACAAACCCCAGAAGGTGCCCAAGGAAAGTAGAGGCAGTCAGAGTCCAAGTCAGGCTCTTTTGAAATTAAATGCAGAGAGGCAATGAAAGTATGTTTTCCTTTAAAAAACATAGAGAGATCATGGTATTTCACATTCTCATATCCATTTACCATCGATTAACAACCACATACCACAATATAATCTTAAAAAATAAAAAACAGAGAGCCATGCTCTCTGTTTTTTTTTTTAAACACAATCCTTCAACTTATAACTCCAAGATTTTGTCAGCACCATAAGAAAATTCCCAAGTTAAAATAAATCAATTTGAGCTAAGAAACCAAGGCGCACATAGATGTCACTAATACTTTTTGCAGAGAGGAGACAAGGGCTAATTTAAACAGTGATGGGTACTCGAAAACAGAGAGATATAATGTCTCTTTCCAACACCCAGGAAGTCGATAACTATCGAAAACAATTAAAGTGAGGCCGCTCAACATAAAAATCATATTATATCATGGGTGAGAGGAGTGGGTGTGAAAACTCTTTGCAACTTGTATCCATTCAATATTTACACAGGCCTGCATAAAATATTCAGGGCCAACCAAGATGGGGTTTTGGAAAGCTTCCAGTGAAATGACAATAAAGAACGGGCCACAACTACAAATCGGGGTTTAGGCAAAAGACACACACCAACTGTTGAAAATTTCTTTAAAACTTGGATAAAGATTATGACAATGAGCTAGAGGGAAAATGAGTTGACAACCAGTGAAATAAAAACTGGTTGTTAAAACCCTTCAAAAATAAAGTTCAAAACCCGTTGCACCACTGTTACCATTTTCCATAGAGAATCCTCATAAAAAAAACAAGTTTTTCGAGTCAATAACAAATGTGTAGACTCTAACATCAATAACACCCATATTTAATTTACACATACCAACATTTCGCAGTAATCATAGAGAACCCATAACAAAATATTTACACTCAATCGAAAACTCAAGAAAACACAAAATCCATGCATTCTTGAGCCACAATTTGATTCATAATACAGAGAGTCCATCATGGGTGGAAAGAGAAGTTCCATACATGTGAGTAAATCGCTTCAATGACAAACTAGTCGAGTTTTCCTCTACCAATCCTAAAAACGCAGAACTTCCACAACCAATAGAGAAACAATTCAACTATGCTAGGATGGCGGGCTCAAGGGAAGTTTGGAGTGAAGTGCAGTAAAATGCACATCGCTTCCTCACCTGGCCCTATTCAATTCCATGTACGATCTATCCCACTAACATAACATTCACCATTAACATCAAACCATATTCAATCCCAAAATTCAATGTCATATCCTTTGTAGATTCGATACCATATCAATTGCATAGTGCGCCACCCAAGATATATCATATCTATACATTAACCTCTTTCCATAACTCCATACGATATATCAACATTATTATATGTGTGTCCATTCAACTCTTTAATAAAAAATTGCATATCCTTTAACCAAAACACATAGTATAATATCTAGTTCCAACACTTGTATCCATTTATACATTCATTTGAAGTTTATATGTAGTATTTTACCATGGCCTTAGGATTAACACATAGTTCATTTCTTTTTCTTTTGAGCTAGCTCCCATTTAATTATCCTTTTCATAAATCATATATGGATTAGTAGTCAATATGTGAATTAGTAATCAAGGTTATAACATAACATAACATAGCACATGCAACAACATGATCCTCATAACCATAGAACTTCCCTATATCGCAAGTAAATATCGGTAGCATTTATCCACAATGCATCAATCACCCATTTATCATATCAAATGAGACCAATCCTACATCATAAAAAGTTTAGGACCATGTAGGAAACATCATAACATCAACAACATATAAGCATGACATGTCTATTTTGCACCTCTAGTCTACAAGGGGGTCCCACCTACTAGTATTATATTATTATTATAATTAAATAATAGTTCTTACCAATCCTTTGTGGGTGGAATTCATCATTGTGATTTTAATCGCCAACAAACTGGCGACTCCATAGGGAAATTTGTTTCCAACAGATTAAGAACTTAGAATTTCTAGTTTTGCAGACCAATAACATCAGATCAAGAAGATATACATCAGAATGATTATGCAACAGGGGGAAGTGAGCGGATTTAAGGGAAAAATGACTGGGAATTTGGGAATAACTCATGGAAAGTGTTAAGTGTGAGGGGGTTTATCCTTGTAATCATAAGCATTCGATTAATCATAGTGAAGCATTCTTGACTTCAAGGAGAAACATTTTTTGATATGCTCTTTTGAATGTTGAAGCGGATGGAAGAAAAGGAAAGAAGAAGAGGGATAAAACCAAATATCTTATAAAACAACAGTTGAAGTAGATAACATTTTCAATGATGCTTTCAAGGGGAACATCATGAAAGTCGTGTAACCTGATTGTTATTGATTAACAATACTTTGCAGAATAGCGTCGTTGTGGAAAAAACCAATCTAACATTTTATTTTGACGGGAAATGAAGTCAAAAGAAACAAAATAGAAAAAAAAGATGACATAGAAGAAATGAAACAACAGATTTGAAATAAGAAGAAAATGAAATAACAGAAATGTAAAATCGAAACAAGTAAAAAAAACTATAATACAGAAAACATTCCATACAACGTTAAAACTTTTAAGTTGGTTCCACTTAGTGTTTAAGTTGGAACCGTTAGTGCTATAGGAAAACAATCGCTCTTGTAAGTCCTTTAGGATATAATAATTTGCGCCCAGGATAAAAGAGATATTAAAAGGACCCGGCCTCAATTTTTGGAACTTTGAATGCATTCCTCTATTAGCATGAGTTTAATCCCATAGCAATACCTTCTCACTAACCTTGAATTTGACATCCTTGACACTTTTGTTGAAATATCTTTTAACAGTTTGTTGTCATTTCTTTATATTATCCAAGATAAATGTCCTTTTCTCCTCTAAAGCCAAAAGGGTATTCATTCTTTGATAAACATTAGAATAATTTAATTCTTCAACCTGTAGCATTAACCTTAGGGAGGAAATTTCAATCTCAGTAGGCAGAATGGCTTCTTGACCATAAACAAGCTGGAAATGGGTGCAACCATTGCTCACCTTGGTGGTAGTGTGATCTTCCCAAAGGGCATAAGTGAGGAGTGTGTACCATTGACAGGGCTTATCCTCAATGAGCTTCTTGATAATTCTTACAAGACTCTTGTTGGTAGATTCGGCCTGCCCATTACCTTGGGAATAATAAGTTTATGAGGTAAAATTTGTAACCCCCAATTTAGCTAAAAATTGGTTCATATTAGTAGAAATAAAGGTGAGACCATTGTTAGTAATAATTTCCAAAGGAAGGCCAAATCTAGAAAAAATATTAGTTTCGAGAAAAGAAATCACCTGCTCATCCTGTGAATGCTTAAGCGGGACAACTTCAGTCCATTTCGTAAAATAATATATAGTGGTCAAGGTAAAAACTTGCCCTGCTGAAGATGGAGGATTAATAGGACCAATAAATTCCAAACCCCATTTTGAAAAAGGAAAGTCGAGGAGGACAGGTTGTAAACGCATAGCAGAAAGATGTTCTTTCCCAGCAAACTTGTGGCATTTGTCACAAGATATTGAAAAATTATAAGAATCATGAAATATTGAAGGCCAATAGTACCCTTTCCTGATAATCTTAAAAGCAATGGTTTTAGAAGAAAAGTGGCCTCCTACGTGAATAATTGAATTTGAAGATCTGTGAGTCTCTTGCAACATTTTTTGTGCTTATTTTTCACACAGTGAAGTAACATACCATAGACATATCTTATAAATAAGAAGTCTCCTATAATGAGGTATCTAGCAGATTCAAGGCCGAGCCTTCTTCTTTGATGAGTGTCTAAGTTATCTAGACATCTTTGATTTTTCAAGTAATAAACCAGATATTTATACCAAGGATGTTCAGACACAGGAAGGATTTGACTGTCAATGTAAAACAATGTTCATAGAGAGCTATCTTGTTCATCAATTTCTTCATGCATTTTAGCATGTTGAGCTAAGTGAAGGACTAAGTCACGTCCCTTAATAGTTTTAGAAGTCATGATGGTTAGATCATGATCCTAAATCTTGGAAATCCAATGTGCAAGCTTTCCTGAAAGATAAATCTGTGAGAGTAAAAACTTGACAGCATGTAAAGGGACTCTTACCAATGCATGCTTACCTAAGATGAAGTGGCGAAATTTTTCAACAACTTTAACAAGAGAAATATAATTCTTTTCAATAAAAGAATATTTAATCTCATCATCTAACAAAATTTGAATCATGTAAGCCATCGACTTTTCATTACCTTGGTCATCACATTGCAAGAGGATAGCAGAAACTACTTCCTCTGTCACATTAATATATATCATAAATTATTTCTCAAAATCCATCTTCGCCAAAACCGGTGCAAAATTGATTGTCTTCTTGATCCCTACAAAATCATTTTCTGCATCATCTGTTTAAGAAAAGGAATGATCTTTCTTAATAAGATTGTGAATTGGCTTGACCATTATAGAAAAATTAGGAACAAACCTACGGACAAAGTCAATAACACCCATAAAATCTTGGACCTCCTTCTTGGAAGTAGGAGTAGGAAGATTTGGGATAGCAGCAATCCTTTCGGGATCTATGATTATTCGTGAATTGGAGACGATGTGTCCAAGGAGATTTCCCTTGCTAACATCGAAAATAGACTTATAAGAACTTAAAGAAACGTCAAATTTCCTATATCACATGAGAATATTTCTAAGATGACCGAAATGATCGGATCGGTTTTTAGAATACACAATTAAGTCATTAAGATAAATCTGAATAATTTTACTGATCAAATCATCAAAATATTTTTTCATATCTCTTTGAAAACTGGCACTTACATTAGATAAGCCAAAATTATTACATTCATAAGAGAAAGTTCCCCAACGATCAATAAAAGTGGTTTATATTTATCTTTCCTTTTCACCTTGATTTGATTGTAACCAGAAAAACCATCAAGTAAGGACATCATCTATGACTGTTAACACAGAGGAAAACTTAGGGTTCATATCTAACAATGCACCAACAAACCCTAACTATTGGCCCTTTTGGAAACACCTGCGGAGTAGATGAAATCTCACCCGAAGTAGTAATAGGGGGGTTGTAGGACACATGTGTCTACAACTAGAGGAAGTAAAAGATGATTCAAGAATAACAACACAAGATAACCTAGAGATTCTTAACAATATTATGCTTAACTTCATGATGTTAGTCATACCTTCCTATCTTTAGTAAAGGAAATAATAATGCAATCATAGTATGAAAGATAGCAAATAACATAGCATCAATCACATAGAACAACAATATTTTATATGGTTCACCCTCTCCCTAGGGCTACATCCACAGAACTGTGTTTATTGATAAGGTAGATGAAAATACATAGTTATATATGCGTACTCAACTGTAGATCCTTCTCTCTCTCTCTCCTATTAATCTCCCAACCCTGTGCACCCAACTCCAGAGTCACTCTGCACACCTTGTTGAAGATGTAGAATCAACGACTGCTCTGAGACACAATACTTTTACATATCAGTCTCTCTATCCTAACCTCCCTCTCATATCCTCTAGGCCTCTATTTATCCTCGCTGTGACTCTTAGAAACCCTATATCGAAGTCCAGGTGAAAAAACCCTAGGTGAAAAAACCCTAGGTACCAAAACCCTCCTTTTAAGGACTTCGCCAACCTGTTCTTCCTTCTTCTTCACCGGGTGCTCCAAAACACCTATTAGTGTCTTCTTCCGCTTGTTGACCTGTCCATGATTCATCTTCCTTGCTTCTTTGTCTTCCTTGATCTTCTCTTTTAATGGCTTGCTTTTCCTTTACCTCACTCCTTATTTTATGCTTCTTTAACCACTTCAACCCCTCCTTGGTTTGTGTTCCTTCCATTCTCTTCATACTTTGTCTTTCTTATTCTTTAATCTTTTCTTTCTTCCTTAATACATGATCAAGGGCCAACAGGCCCCCAACACTCACATGTGACTCGTCCCGAGTCACTGTAGGGTTGAACCTCTTATATTACCTCGACTGAAGACTATGTGGAGAAGTCTGTGATTTCTGCTCTGTCCCTTCCTATCGTGTGCAGACTGTCTTTTCTATGTCTGGTACCCAATTTCAACTGCACCTAGTACCTATACCTTTCTTCCTTTTCTTTTACTAAGAGTTGTGAGGAAACTAGTTGTCATAATATATTTTCAACCGGCTCCCATTCACTAAACCATCCTTCCATTCTCCATTAAGGGTCTTCAACTGCGTAGATCCACCCCATGTAACATAGGCAACTTCAAATGGCCCAAGCCAGTGTGTCCTGAACTTTCCTAGATGCTTGATGAACTTGTTTTCGTATAAAAGTACCAAATCTCCTTGTTTAAATGATTTCTTCTTGATATATATGTCATGGTAAGACTTTTCTCGTTCTTTTTGTACCTGTTGATGAAATCCTGCAATGAACCTGTCTTCCTCTAGTTCCATCAACTACATGAACCTGTCTTGAACAAAGACAGTATCATCCATACCTGTAAATGATTCAATTCTTAAACTAGGAACCAAGTAGTCCATAGGTACCATTGCTTCCAATCCATAAACTAACTTTAAGGTAGTCTGTGTTGTTAACTTTTTGCAAGTAGTTCAATAAGCCCATAACACTACTGGAATTATCAAATCCCAGTCATCTTTGTTAACACTCTAAATATTAGTGAGTGGTGTCTCCAATATCTTATTGAAAGCTTCGACTGTGCCATTAGCTTGTGGGTGGTATGGTGTTCTCTTCTCATGGTGAACTTCAAACTCCTGAGTCAAGGCTACAATAGTTTTGTTAGTGAAATGTGTGCCTTGATCACTCATAAGGATCTTTGGGCATCCAAATCTGGTTATGATATCATCAAAAAAGAACTGCACAGTTGTATCTACAATATAGTCCTTAACGTCTCTTGCTTCTTCCCATGTTTTCAAATACATTGTAGCAGTGCTAATGTATCAAGCTTTTGTGCGCTTTCCTAGTGGGTTGATAGGTCCCAAAAAGTAAATAGCCCATTTCTCAAATGCCTATATATTCAAATGAGGTGCTAAAGGGATCTCATCTCTTCTTGATAGCTTCCCTACTCTTTGGCATACATCACATGCTCTGTAGTATTCGTTAGCATCCTTATGTAGAGTGGGCCACCAAAGGCCATCTTTTAGAACCTTTTGCGTTGTTTCTTTCCATGCATAATGTCCTCCTGCGATTCCTTCATGTGATTCTACAAGAATCAATGGTCTTTCTGAGTCCATAACACATCTTATTAATATCTCTTCTGGTCCCATCTTATATAACTGTCCATCTATAAGTTGAAAATCTGCAGCACAGACTACCAACTATTTCTTCTGAATAATTGTATACTTGTGATCTTCCATTCCTGTGGACAGGAATTGGAATATTTCGATGAAATGATCATTGACTTTTATGATGGCCAACAACTATGCATATGGTAGTGTGTCATCCAAACTGGTAGGTTCATCTCCATGTTTTAACCTAGATAAGCGGTTAGGTCATTTATTCATTATTCCTGGCTTGACCACGATCTCAAAGTCATACTCCTGGAATAATATTAGCCATCCACATATTCTTCCCCACAACACTGTCTTGTTGACTAAGTACTTTAGTGTAGAATGATTAGTGAACATTCCAAAATTCCCTCCCAACAAGTAGTGTCTAAACTTCTGCAGCACATACACCATATCTAAGCCTTCTCTTTCAGTAGTAGTATAATTCATTTCAGATGTAGATAGCTTCATGCTAGCAAAGGCTATAGGGTGGTCAATATCTATTGCACCAGGCTATGCCAAAACTACTCCTAATGCAATGGATGAAGCATAGACATGAACATTGAATTCCTTACTCCAATATGGAAAAACAAAAATAGGCGTAGTGACCATTTTCTTCTTTAGTGTGTCGAAGATCTGCTAGCATTCTTCTATCCATTGAAACTTATTATCCTTCTTTAATCACTTTTCCATAGGTGTTGTTATCTGTGTGTAACCCTTAATAAAATTTCTATAATATCCAGTGTGTCCCAATGTAGTTCACAACTATCTAACTAAAGTAGGAGGAGGTAGATCGACAATGATAGGAATCTTGGAAGGATTTACCAACAACCCCTGTTTACACACAATGTGTCCTAACAACACTCCAAAAGGTGAAAATAAAATACACTTCTTCAATTGCAAGGAAATTTGATATTCCATGCACTTATCCAACATTAATATCCAACATTCAATATGATCTTTCAGAGGACTAAAAATGGTCCAGTCATCAAAGTATGCCTCCAAGAAATTATGGAAAAATTCTTTAAATGCTTCAACCAAAACCTTGTAAAAGATGACTGGTGCGTTATTCAAACCAAAAGGAATCATAGTGTACTGAAAAGAACCCCATTATGTTGCAAATGTAGTCTTATGTATGTCTTCCTTAGCAATTTTGATCTGATTATAGCCTGAAAATCCATCTGTGAATGCATAAACTTCCTATCCTCCTACATTATCTAGAACTTCATCAGTAAAAGGTGTAGGGAATGGGTCATCTAAGAATGCATCAATCAATTTCCTTAGATCTACACAGATTTTGATTTCTCCTAACTTCTTATCCTGGACCACCATAGGGATGATCCATTCAGATTCTTCAACTGGTTCTATTATTCCTTCTTCCAACATTCTATCTAATTCAATCTTAATTCTCTACTTGTACTTTGGATTTAGTCTGTAAGGCCTCTACTTGATATTCTCTGCATTTGTTTTCAAAGGAATATTCATTTTTCCCATGGGTCCTTTTATGCCCTTCACATCTGTGAACTTGGTTGGAAACAAGTCCTGATACTCATTCAATAGTTCTGTAAACTTACTAATAATAGCATCATCCCAATAGTCTCCAACATTTGCTAACTTAGGTGTTTTCTCTGTTCCAATATTAACTTTCTTAATTTTAATAGGCTACCCAACAAAAGGTAATTCAATCCCTGGCCCTTCTATGTCTCTTTTTCCTTTAGTTTCTTAGATGTTCACGTTCCTAGGGTTATCCTCCCCATCAGCATTAATATTATGGAAACCCTGTAACCATTGAAGGGGCGTAGTCCATTCATCTTCTTCTTGTTCAAGAGGGAGGTTAGATACTTCCTCAAAGACCTTTTGTCTTACAATTTGTAAAGACCGATCTACTATGGGGTACTGACTTTCAAATAAGAACATAGCTATAAATTTCTCAGTCATACCATACCAATCTGTAGTGGCTAAGCGTAGTTCTTCTTGAATATACCATTTGATAGGTGTATTATCTAGTGTGTTAATGAACTTAAGTACCCACTGTTCTTTAGGAATGTTTCTCCAGGCTTCCTCACAAATTCACACATGGTCCTTAGGGAAACTATGATCTATGTATCAAACTTCACAACCTTCATCTAGGTCTGAAAATCATATTGTCAACAAGGTGTGACATTGTACCCATTCCACGATGTTCTTCTTGTGAGCTTCCCACCATCTAGTAGACGTTTCTTTCAAGGATTCGTCTAGTGCCAACAACCTCTGTTGTATTGGTACAATTCCTTCAAATTCAAGTAGAAATTTCTCTAAATTATTCAAGCCATCAAAGGTAGGAATATTATTTACTTCTATGCCAATCCAATGAATTACTTTAGTCAATCTGGCACACCTCCATGTAGAGACTTCATACATTCTGTTCTTCCAATTTTCCAATGCTTCTTCTGAATATGATGAACATGCACTTTCAATTCACCAACTTATATTTCCATCTGTTGTAGGATTAATATAATCATGTTATCCTCCTGTCAGTTTATATATGTTCTCTATATCATATCCGCGGTCTTTTTCCCTTATAGTTTTTGTGTATCTACGACCTTCATTAGGATCAAGAGGTGCAATGACCCTAAGGCCATAACCCTCAAATGTCATTATTCTCTTTTTTAGGTCAACAACAATCAAATTGTTGAAATCCCAATCAATTCCTAACAACACAGGATATATATAGCTATCATAAACTATCTCAATCACTTCGAAGTCTGAAAATGTCCTCACTACATCGATGTCTGGAGGGACATGCTTTAGTCTTCCAAAGGGGCTCACTGCTTGCTGATTAGCCATCCTAAGCCTAATAGGAGAGTAAATAAATTTAGGTTTTCCCATTAGTCCCCAAGTTTGCTTCTTCATAAAATTTACTTCTAATCCCAGTTCGAGGACCACATAGTCCACGTCATATTCTCCAATCTGAGTACTAAGGTGTAGTTCCTTGCTTGTCCTCATTTTCCTAGATACTTGATTCACATCTCTACTCAAAAGAGGATCTATTCTTCCAATTTCATATTGTATTATTAGGTGTTTTATTTCATGCACATCTCTTTCATCTTTAATCAAATTGATATAAGAATACAAGAAGTCGATAATATTTCTTATCTCTTTTCCTTTCCTAAGTGGGATAGACTGATCGAATGCTGGAGGAATTTCATATTCATTTACATTTGGTTTTTCCCTAGATGAAGAAGCATGTTCTCCTACAAATTGTCTCCTTGCTTCTTCAAAAGTGTGTTTTTCCTTCCTTGGGTCAAACAATGGCACCGTCTCCGAATCTCTTTTGATCCCTAATCCATCTGTAGTCTTTCCTGGAGTCACCTTATATTCTCCCATGACAGTGCATCCTCTAGAAATAAAAATGACTATGGGTTCCTCACTACGACGTTCAACTGATATTAGTTGGACTTGTTGGTTTCCACCTCGTCTTTCCTGAATTTTAGCTAACAATATTGGACAGTATTCAATGACATCGTCAAATGAATTACAATAGTTTCAAGTAGTTCAAGGGTTATGATGATCCCTTGCCAAATGACCTGGCTGGGTGCAATTATAGAAAATAATCTGGCCTTAACCTTGACCCATGCCTCCTCCTCTTCCCCTTCCTCTAAACCCACCACGAGGATTGAATTTTCCCCTTCCTAGGGAATTGAACTACACAAAATTTCCTTCTTGTTGTAGTTCTCCTTGAATTCTATATGCATCCCTTGATCTTTCATGCATCAGGTCATAATCCTTACAGTCCTTCTCGTCATTCCCCACAAATTTTCAAAATGTACAATAAATAGTGGTTGGTGTTTGGACATATTTATGCATATAATAAAATTCACCAAGGCAATGTGTTAATGGATAAATTCGTGAGTGCGGACACAGACCAATCTCCCTAGATCCACCTGGATCTAGAACAAAACGAGACAGAATACTACTCTTTCCCTAGATCTAGATTATTGAAC
>JZKD02S0376140.1:288638-330069 GCA_000966675.3 Picea glauca | reverse complement strand
AAGATAACTTAGTTACTTGGATAGAGAATGATCCCAAGATATCTGGAAAGTCATTATTTTGCCAACCATTCGAAAGCCAACTCATCCTTCTAGAAGATTCTTTCTAGAAGGATCGGGAACTCATCCATTTTCCTTCTTTAGAAACATGTCCGCACCCTAACTTCAAGTACAGTGCGAGAAGTTCGCAGTCAAGCTGAAGGCAGCATGCGGGAATTAAGGATTCCCGCAGGTGAGTATATATGCAGCCTGCGAACTATCTTTTAAACTATGCTTTCTGGAAACTGACAAGTGTAACCTTCCTCATGAAAATGTTCTTAATAAAGAGTTTGATTTCCTATTATCATGACACTGTCATGACATCATCCCGATGACCAAAAATGTGGATAACACAATGTCTGGTTCTACATACCTCACACCATGATACAGTAGCCTACTTCAAAGGGTTAGGGGCTCCAAAGGCCAAGTATTCATTAAATAAGGGACAACGCTCTTTTTCACGACCCTCTGATTTACATCTGATACACTAGATGTCTTCTCTTTTCTCCTTTCCTTTGTCCTTCTTCATGTCTTCATCCTGTAAAGATAACTAGTTAATTGATTCAAAATCTGACTCATACGTGGACTAGATTCTCCTATAGGGGATACTTATAGTTTCATGGAAATTTCTAATGCCTTAGCCTATGAAGCGACCTTATTTTGAATTAGAGGAACTCTAATGTGTGGTAGGAGGGAGGGCATGAACCATTCCTTATGTTGTTCATCAGAAATATGAAAACTTAAATGGCCTGCCAAGGTCTTAAACCTTTGATCAAATTTCCAGACAGGTTCAGTCACCTTCTACTTGATTTCCTTTAACTTTGTAATGAAATATGACTCCGACATAGGCTTATTGAACTCTGCACTCAATGCAGTCTTAATGCCATTTAGTGGCTTAGGCTCTACAAATCCTGTAAAAAATTTCATCTACCATCTCAATGCAAGATCCCTCAAGGTAGTACTAAACTGAGCTCTCTTAACAACTTCGTCAGTGACTTTCGTAATGCTCCATACGACTTTGCATAAAAACAAGTGTTGTTCAAGATCCTTAGATCCATCTCCTCTGAAAATGGGTAACCTCATTTCATCTGCCATGGATTTTCCTTGGTTTCCTGACTGAGTATGTACTAAACTACTTGTCGTAGTACTCCCAGTGCTATGATTACTCTAGTTACTCTGGTTACTTAATGTTTTTAAAACAAAAAGAGGAGTAGAAATGCTTACTTCGACAGTAAGAACAGTCCCTAAAGTTTCTGGTTCTTTTCGGAAAAGTTCCTCAATATCTACCTCCTCTTCCCTTGCGAACTCTGAATATTCTTCATCTGATCGCTTAGCTTATTATCCACTGTAGAAATCTTTGTCTTGTGCCAATGGTCTGCAAATATTCTTAAACAGGTTTGCAAGAGGAACCTTTTTGAATGATCTCCCACTATGCGTGTGTCCAACCTCTATGCCACTATTGTTGTCTGAATTTTTTAACATTAGCTTTAAAATCTACTGATTATTGTATCTTCGAGATATTTTTCTCATGCAATAGCATCTTAATCTTCAGTTTCAAAAAGTGTAGAAACTTTCTTCTAGGTCCCTTAAAGAAATACCTCTCTGCTTGACTATATGATTCTACTATGTCAATAGAAAACTCAGTAATGTACCCTCCAATAGTTCTATCAAACTAGAGATCCATTTCTCAGGACACAAAGTTATCGATTCTTTTGACTTTATTAATCAGAACCATTGTCCAAACCATAGGTGGTCTAGATCTGATTTTGAACTAAGCGTCTTCTAGTCTGGCTATCCACTTGTACAATTCCTTGTGAACTCCTGCAAAGAAAATCTCATGTACGACAGTAAAGATGTACCTTCCCAACCAGTATTATATACTAATTCTATGGTTCTTGTTATGAGCTTTGGAGAAGTCTCTTTCCTGTTCTTCTATCCACTTCTAAATCTCTGTCTTTAGTGGGAACCACCTTGACATTCCCTCAAGAATATCCTGGTCCTGGAAATAGAACCATTTGTTGGCATAGGGGAAGACCCAGGGTTCAACTCTAACAACGCACCAACAAACCTTAACTATTATCCCTTTCGGCAACACCTACACAGAAGATGAAGTCTCACCTGAAGTAGCAATAGGGGGGTTGTAGAAAATAGGTGTCTACAACCAGAGGAATTGCAAGATGATTCCAGAATAACAACTCAAGATAACCTAGATATTCTTAACATTATTGTTCTTAACTTTGAGAAGTTAGTTATAAATTCCTATCCTTAGTAAAGGAAATAATAATGCAATGATAGTATAAAATATAGCAAATAACACAACATCAATCACATAGAACAACAATATTTTACATGATTCACCCTCTCCCTAGGGCTACGTCCAGAGAACTGTGTTTATTGATAAGGTAGATGAAAATACACAATTGTATCTATGCACTCAGCTTCAAATCCTTCTCTCTCTCTCTCTCTCTCTCTCCTCTTAATCTCCCAACCCTACGCACCCAGTTGTAGAGTCGATCTTCACACCCAGTTGAAGATCCAAAATACAAGAATGCTCTAAAACACAATACTTTTACATCTCACTCTCTCTATCCCAACCGCCCTCTCGTGTCTTCTAGACCTCTATTTATCCTATCTTTGACTCTTAGAAACTGTATACTAAATTCCTGGTGCAAAACCCCTAGGTGCAAAAACCCTAGGTACCAAAACCGGCCTTTTAAGGATTTCACCAACTTGTTCTTCCTTCTTCTCTGCGAGGTGCTCCAAAGAACCTATTAGTCTCTTGTTCTTCTTGTTGACCTATCCACAACTCATCTTCCTTGTTTCTTTTTCTTCATTGATATTTTCTTCTAATGTCTCACTTTTCCTTTACCTCACTCCTTTTTTTCTTCTTCTTTAATCACTTCGACCCCTCCTCGGTTTGTGTTCCTTCCGTGCTCTTCATACTTTGTATTTCTTCTTATTTAATATTTTCTTTCTTCATTAATACATGATCAAGGGCCAACAGTGATCCTGCAACTTGTTGCAAAATCATTTACATATCAGGGAGAGGAAAATGGTCTTTAACACTGGCCCTATTCAATGCCCAAAAATGAACGCATAATCTAATATGACCTGTTTCTTTCTGAACAAGAAACAAATTAAAAAACCACTCAGATACTTAACAGGGAAAATTATCCCAACCTTTAAGAGTTTTTCCAACTCCTTCCAAATAGTTTCTTCCAGTGCAGGGTTAATGGGTCTCTATTTTTTCCTAACTCATTTTATTCCTTGATAGGAATGGCATGTTGTATAATAGTAGTATCAAAACCATGAATATCGCCATATTACCAAGAAAAAACATCTTGAAATTCACCAAGAAACTTAGTGAACTTCAATTTCTCTTCATCAGAACATTGGGCACCTATTTTAACATTCTTTGGGGACTCAGGTGTTCCAATGTTCAAGGAAATGGTTTCACCCACTTTCCTTTTTGACTCCTCTTATTTATGTTTTTCTTTGTTTCATACATCACTCAATGAAAATGAACTTTCTAGAGAATTCAAGCCTTTAGGAATTTTGTTATATTCCATGGATATAATTTCCTTAGGCTTACAAGGTTCATTTTGAATGAAAGCACAGATGCTCTCATCAATAGGGAAGACTTGACATGACTCTACATTGGTAGGGATATGCGAAGAATACAAAGATTGAAAGATGAAATCAGGTCTTTGTGGAACAAGTTATAGAGTAGGAGAGGCTGCAAAAGAAACTAACCTTTCAACCATTGAATTCAATTCCCTTTTAACATGAGTGATGTTGAAAGATAGCAATTTTGATATAAGTGCCCAAACAATTTGGGTGTAATGTTTCATTAACTTGTTTCTAGGAGAATATATCTTACGTACAAGGTTTACAACAAGTTCGGAATCCCCAAAAACTGTACGGTGACCAAAACCTAGATTATAGGCATTCTCAATGCCTAGCAGTAACACTTAAAATTCAGTGACATTGTTTGTGCAAGAAAACTCTAACCTATAGGAAAAGTTATGAATTTTACCCACATGACAGCACAAGATAATACCATATATGTTTCCTTCATTGGAGCACGAACCATCAAAGTGCATATACCGCATCCCATCCTCTGTGTCGATTTGTTCCAAGGTAATGTTTTCCTCATCTACAAATATGGAGTACACTCCTAGGTCCTCCCTGATATAATTCACATTAGGTTGTGGGATGCTTTCTATGTAAGGTGAAATTCTCCCCTCCCTTAGGACTATGATGTTTTTACCATTCCGAGGAATGGATAAGTGTGTCTAATTGAGTGAAAGGTATCCACCCGTCAAATCTTGCCAATATCTTCCTAAGATGATCGAGTAATTAGTCACTGGCATATCAATTCCCCGAATATTAAGGGTTGTCCTTATTTCAGGATAAGAACACAAAACCAAGGTCATGCCCTTGATTTCACCTATGTTCGTTTGTTTTAAACTATTTTAAGAGAGAATACTTCTAGCATTTTCATTTTTACAAAACAAGCCTAGATCTTCCATAATAATCTTTGATACTACACTTGGGCTTGAACCACCATCAATGAGACAACAATGGGAAATTTTTTCCATAATATTTACATAAATAAAAAATGGGGTTTTTTATTTATGTAAATATACTTTATTTACATTTCAATCCCCTTCATCTACCTCTTCAGATAGGTTGGCTACAATGGAAGCCTTTCCTTTCATAAAAAATTTCAGATGCTTTTGTTGCTTAGGGAAGCCAACCATGTCCACGAGAGTAGCATCAGCATTTATATTATCCAATTCATTGAGAATGTTGTATTTAGAAGAGGGAAGAGGGGAGGTAGTTCATTGACCATCAAGAGCCTTAGAAACCCGAATAGTAGCAGCTGGTGAGGATGATCTTGGACTTGAAGAAGTGCAAGGAGGATCATATTTACCTTTTGGAGCATAGGATTTATTTCTAGTATTCATGATCATAACATCCTATGGCTCTGTAAATTCTAGGAAAACAATAGTAGTTTCAGGTATTTTACCAAATATTTTATCTCTGACACTCTTATTTACCTCACACATACTTTCCTCATGGTGTTCCTTGCAAAATTTACACCAACTACGAGGCATGATGGATTTATGTTGGAAGTTATTTTCATTAAGATTCTTAAAAAGTGGTGAAGAAGAATATGAGGCCCTAGGGGTAAGATATGGGACATTTCCTTTTCTCTCATACACTATCATTTGATTATTCATGTCTTGTACAAGTTGTAAGAGGGTGGACATATTCTTCTGTTTAACTGAATCTCCCTTAGGAATACCTATTCTTTTGATTTGTTCTTCATTCTCAAAACAAATATGCAGAGTGGATCCAAGGTTATCAATGTCCTTTTCTTCAAGCCTATGATGGTAGGGGAAGGTAAATAATTATAATAATGCATGAAATCATCTTGGTTCTAAGGGTGAATAAGTTCAGGAATTTCGTTATATAATTTGGTGAAACGCAAGTTGATAGACTTGATAATTTCACCATCCTTATAAGCAATGTTAGTGTACTCCCATAACTATTCGGATGGGATTTTGGATTTCCCATAGGTATAATTGAACCAATATACTAACTCCTCCCAAGTGGAAAGAATCTTAGGAGGAAGGTCAAATAAATCGGTCTCAACCTTCCCTTCAAGGGAATTAACAAATAAGCGCATACATGTGTCATTGTCATTGGATCCTATGTTGTGACAGGCATTAGAAAATGCCACCAAGTGTGCATTCATAGTGATCTTGTTATTCTCTAAAAACCTAGGGAGATTCTCTTTGAATTTAGGAAGTGGATGAGTAGAAAATTCTAGGTTAAGAGGGGAGGAAACATGCCATGGAGTAGTTGTAGAATCTTATTCAAACTGAAAAAGACCATACTTTTTAATGACTTTGGAGGGGTTTGTGGTAGATTGGAAATGGACTTGATGAATATACAAGCTACCAATCACAGACGAGACTGAACATTGAGATGAAGAAGCACCTCTAGTGCCACCATATCCACCACTAGATGCCATCTTGTGAATGATAGGAAAGGGAGAGAAATATGAACTAGATAAATCAGACAAAGTTATCCTTAGAGTACTTTGTTGGACTAAAAAAATAATGTTTGTTCTTCCTATTTCAGCAATAGGATTGATCTCAGGTGATAAATCTTTTCTTCTCCTAGAAATGCAAGGGTTTAAGGACATGAAAATAAGATCAAAATTGTAGGGAAAAGAAAGCTATAGTTGATTCCTATGTTGTCTTTGCCTAGCTTCCCAACGTTCTTGGACACTTATGTCTTCTTGAATTGTTTCCCATGAGTGTTCAAGCTCAACCCAGGTATTAGCAGTCTCTAATATAGTATTAAACAAGGTTAAATAAATGATGGTATGATCTTTAAGAATGGGTTCAATATTGCACTACCTTGCAATAGGTACAATCATGAAGAAAAGAAATAGTCAAATAATCAATATCAGAAATATAAATCTATTCAATGAAAATCAAGCATATAATCAAATAGAGATATATTGAATATCTCCCCAGTATGGTTTCCAAATAAATGTTGAGGAAAAGATATAAATTTATCTTACTCAAGCATTTTCAAATCTTGCTTGGCTAAGGAAAGATAGCTGGGAATGTTACCCTATGTTTATAGCCTCAAAAAATATTTCCCAATCCTCAAGTATTAATTATGAGGGCTTAGGCTGATTTTTTTTAGATAAAAGATTGTTGCAAAAGATAACATTTTTATATAATCTTATAAATATAATGGATTGAAGAAAGCAAATGTGGAGATCAAAAGAAAAAATACCAAGTCACATATTAACATAGATGAGACAGAATAGTGTTGGCACAGGGGCATACCCAGGGTTCAACGCTTAACAATGCACCAACAAAACCCCAACTACCATCCCTTTCGACAACACTTGCGAAGAAGGCGAAGTCTCACCCAAGGTAGATGAAGGGGGGGTTACAGGACACAGGTGTATGTAACCAAGTTGGGCCACAGATCTATGATAATAACATTTTGTATAGTATTTTGTAACGCTTAGGAAGGAACATGCATTAGTTCATTAACCCTATTAATATATCAAAACATAATCAAAGAGAGGTTGAGTGTAGTAACAACAAAAGGATATTATGCACCTTAAACACTTATCACTTAGCACTATGGATCAGATCTAGAATTTTAACATAAGAAAAGAATTAAAGCAAAACATATGTATCCATTACACATCTAATCTAAGCACAAAGAAAAAAAACATAGAGATAACATTGCATAAAGAAAACCATGAGACACCAGATCTACGTGGTTCACCCCATATGGGGCTACGTCCACCAACCGCTTCGCCTCTTTATTATTTTCTCAAATATTACATTCATTCACTCATATGCACTAAGCCACGGAGTCAAGCTTCACAACAAATAGGATATCTGTGCACTGAGCACCAGATCCTCCTTCCAAAACTAGGTCAAGGAACAGAGATACCTCTCTATAAAGCACAAAGCCTTAACACACAGACACTCCTTTGCACAATGTGACTTTGTTCACACAAAACTAAATTCACTTCACTAACTAGCTAGCTACGTTTACAATACAGTCTTATTTATTTATATCTTACAAACCCTTACAATAAGGCCTAATCATGGGAAAACCCCATGGCATGACATCCCATAAACTCATTACAAAAACCATAGAGGACCCTTTATTGGGTCCATTGAACCCTCAAAATCGGTGAGATCCATGATCTCAGCTCTGCCTGGGTGCTCCTTCCTCGACCAATGTGTCAAAGTCCAAACGTGGGTCAAAGTTGACTGAAGTTTTCCAAAAACTTGATCGAGGGCCAACAGCCCCCAACACTCACGTGTGACTCGTCTCGAGTCACTCAGGTTGGAAAATGTTGCTTCAAAGGCCTCAAGATGAACTCGAGCTGCCTAGACTTGCTACTTTTCTTGAGCCGCTTGTTCAATGAGCTCTTGGATCATCTACTCTATAAGAGTCCCTTTGAGGCATTGTTCTACTGCTGCAACCACTTGATTTAGTTGTGAGCCTTGTCCATCAATTTCTTCAAAGACCTTGCAGGCTTCATCTTCCACAGTTGTATCTTCTACGTGACTTCCATGACCTTCCCTAGAGGGCAATTATCTATTGTTGTACTACATGTTGCTCCTAGGATATCTTCATTCTTTCCACTACAATGAGAAACTTCATCTATGCCTACAATGAGTGTGCTTGATGTTACGCCTCCTGTAACTATGCTTCTAGATTCTTCAGCTCTGGATTCTCAATGAGGCGTTCATATGTCTAGGTGCTCTTATCACTTAACTGCTTACATTATGAGGTGAGGGCTCTTATGCTTGCAAATGTGTTCTTAGCAATCTCCTCCCTTTGGTCATGAACCACCTACGGGGTGCTCGGTACTATTTGGGCCTCCAATTCTATTATTATAGCCTGAAGTTGTTGGAGGGTCTCAGTGAGCTTCACTACTTGAGCTTCGACCAACTCCTGGTCCTCCTGTACCAAGCCTGGTACAGAGTGACATGATTTACTTACCATGTCTTTGAACGTGGCCCATTTTTGGCCCTAAGGTATGGAATCAAGCGAAGATCAAGGAAGAAGAGGTAAAATGAGAACTTCACAGGAGACACAGTGACTGTTACTGGGTCGAAGTAAGAAAAAGCACAGAAAAGAAGGAGTGAAGCCCAAGAAAGCTAGTTGTTGGATGAGGAGATTAGGGATGACAGATAAGAAAGGTATATGGATAGAGGAAAACTCAGATAGCGGGAAAAGACACCGTTGTGGGAAGAAAGGAGAGATAGGTTGGTGACACCCGAGAAAAGAGGGTCAAGTTGACCTAGGGTTTCAAACACCTAGGGTTTATATATCTAGGGTTTTGACACCTAGGTCTTGACCTAAGGTCGTCGGTGAGGGACTATATTGTATAAATAGAGGTTGAGAGGACCTAGGTCGGTTCGGTACTGTTGTTGAGCATTGTTATTGATTTTTGTTCATTGAGAGAATATTGTATTGTGAGTGAGAGAAGTGTTGAGAGTAAGAGCCTTCTAGAATTGTAAGATCTTCAGCTAGGTGCAAAGATCAAGTGCTGCAAATGGGTGCACAAGAGGGGGAGAGAGAGAGAGAAGAAGAAGAAGATTTGATAGTAGAGAGCACAATAAAGAACTGTAAGACTTACCTTAATATATATTAAGCACAGTTTTGTGGACGTATCCCTAGGGAGAGGGTGAACCACATATATCTGGTGTTATGTGTTTATGATTGATGCTTTATCTCTGTATTTGATATACTGTTATTGCATTATTGCATTAGATCAGATCTATAGAATGTGGAGTAGATTTTAGTAATAAGTGAGCTAGGTATACTACGTTGTACTGTGTTAAGCTCCACTTGATATTCCCCTAGTTGTAGACATCTCTGTCCTGCAACCCTCCATAGCTACTTCAGGTGAGACTGCATCTTCTTTGTAGGTGTTGCCGAAAGGGCCAGTGATTAGGTCTTGTTGGTGCACTCTTGGAGTGAACCTTGGGTTTTCCCCTGTGGCAACAAATGGTTCTCTTGTCGGGATGGGAATCTTCGTGAGGGAATGTCAAGGTGGTTCCCATTGAAGATAGAGATTCAAAAGTGGATATAATATCAAGAGAGGAAATTTGTTGAAGCCCAAAACATCAACCCTAAGCTAAGTACTAAATATTGGCTACAAAGATACATTTTCACCGACATCCACGAGATCTTCTTTGAAGGAATCCATCAGGAGTTGTTTGAGTGGTTGGCTAGGTTAGTTGATACCTAGTTCCAGATCAGATCTAGACCCCCTGTGATTTGGATGCCGTCGCTAATCTAGAAGTTTAAAAGAGTCGACAACGTTGTATCCAGAGTAGTAGATCATTGGGTTGATAGTACCATTGGAGGGTATATAACCGAATTTGTTGTTGATAGAGTACAATCATATAGCCAAGCCGAGAGATACTTTTTCAAAGGACCCAGAGGGAAATTTTTGCATTTTTTGAAGTTAAGAATCAAATGCTCTTGCATGAAAACCACATCTTGAAGATATAGTAGACTGGATGGATCTGAAAAGGTTGATGTTCAGGAATTCAGACAGTGACAGGGACATAGAGGCAGGGCATACCCGCAGTGGAAGAGTATTTCGAGGGGTTCACCTTGAGAACCTCTTTAAGAGAAAATATAGAGAAGAGGGTTTCTACAGTGGAGAAGAAGCAGATCTAACACACGAAAAACGTTTAGAACCCTCTAGGCCAGAGGAAGGAGAAACTAAAGAACTTCACCAAGACGAGCCAAAAAACTCAGGAACTTCACATACTGCTGAAGTAAGTATCATTAACCCTCTTTTTGTTTCAAAAACACTAGGCAATTAGAGAAATCAGAGTCATCAGAGTCCTCAGAGTGTTACTACTAGCATTTCATCATCTACTCAGACAGGAAACCTAGGTAGCTCTATGGAGGATGAAATGAGGTTCCCTATATTTAGAGGGGATGGATCTGAAGACCCAGATCAACATTGTTTCCTATGTGAAGTTGTGTGGAATATTAAGAATGTCACTGATGAGGCCGTCAAAAGAACCTAGTTCATAACTAGTCTTAGAGATCGCGCACTGAGTTGGTACATGAAGCTTGTCCAAGGACTTGCACAGCCCCAACCATTGAATGAGATCAAGAACGCATTGATTTCATAATTCAAGAAACCCAAATTGGAGTCATAATGTATTACAGAGATGAAGGAGATCAAACAAAAGGTTTTCGAACCTGTCTAGGGATTCGATCAGAGATTCAAGACCTTAACAGACCGATTAACTTTTAAGATCCCAGATGAACAGAACAAAGAATGGTTCATCATTGTAGTGTTACCACACATCAGAGTTCCTCTAATGCAATAGAAAATTTCTTCGTAGTCTGAGGCATTGGAGATCACCATGAAGCTTGAATCAACCCCTATGGAAGAATCCAGCTCAGGTGTGAGCCAGATCTTGAGCCAGCTGACCAATTTGTCTTTACAGGTCGAAGACATAAAAAGGATAAGGGAAATGACAAAAGAGAAGACATATCGTGTGTCAAATGCAGATCATAGGGCCATGATAAAGAACATGGCCCTCTATTTCATGAATATTTGTCCTCAAGAACTCCGAGCTCCTTGAAGCAAGTCACATTTCCCCGGTGCGAAGTATGTAGAAACTGACATCGCCCTCGTGAGTGCTATTACATGCAGAAGTATGTTCAGACATCTACAAAACTATATTGCACCTTCTGTAAGTTAGTAGGGCATGATGATAGAGACTGTAGGCCTATGACCTCATGTATGAAATGTCAAGAGATGTATACAATATCCAAGGTGAAGTACAACAAGAGGAAACACTACGCAATACAACTCCCCAAGAAGAGGAAACTTCAAACCTCGTGGTGGATACAGAGGACGAGAAAGAGGAGGAGGAATGGGCTGAGGCCGAGGAGAAATAATTTTTTATAATTGCGTGCATCTAGGACATCTAGCAAGGGATTGTCAAAACCCTTGTACTACTTGCAGTTATTGCAATTCTTTTGAGAATGTTATAGAAGATTGTCCTATGTTGTTGGCTAAGCTTCAAGAAAGATGAGGACCTTAGCAAAACCCACAAGTGCAGTTGATATATGATGAACCTCTAGGAGAATACCCGAGAGTCTTTGTTATTACTCGAGGAGGTGTTGTTACAAGAGAAGATAGAGTGACCTAGGGAAAGACTACAGAAGACTCAGGAGTCAGAAAAGCTACAGAGAAGACTCAAAATTTTGATGCCAATAAAGAAAAATGAACGTTTGAATATGAAAGGAAAGAATTCAGAGGAGATCAAGGCTCATCATCAAGAACATGGCTAGAAGTAATATAATATGGAATGCCATTGTTATTCGATCAGTCTGCTTCGCCGAGAGAGGGAAAAGAGGTAAGAAAGCTCATGGAATTTATATATACTTGTATTAAGCTAATCTAGGATGAAAACACTGTAAGGGAACTTCATAATTTAATAAATCAATATGAGATAGGAAATATAGACCCCTTGTTGAATAGGGAAGTACACCAAATTGGTAAAAGGAGAAGGATAAACAAAGAATTACACTTGAATGCTCAGATAGGAGAGTATGACATAGACTATGTGGTCCTCGACTTAGGGTCAGAGGTTAATGTCATGACAAAGAAAACTTGGGCACTGATGGGAAACCCTAAGTTATTCTATTCCCCTATAATTCTTAGGATGTCTAATCAGCAAGCTTTCAGCCCATTTGGACGACTAGAGCATGTCCCTATGGACATCGACGAAGTGAGGACCTTTGCAGATTTTGAGATCATTGAAATTGTTGATGACAACTTCCCTTACCCGGCACTGTTAGGAATTGATTAGGACTTCGACAACTTTACTATTGTTGATTTGAATAAGAGATGTATGACATTTGAAAGAGATGGCCTAAGGGTCATTTCACCTTTAGATCCAGATGAAGGTCAGAGATACATAGAACCCATAAGAGAGGAATACCACACATATGAATTGGAGAATATCTACAAACTGAAAACCAAACAACAATATTACATTAATCCTACAACTGATGGGAATATCAGTTGGCGAAGTGATAGTGTATGCTCATTAGACTCAGAATAAGCACTGGAAAAATGGAAAAATTAGATGTATGAAGTATCCACAAGAAGGTGTGTCAGGATGACCAGAGAAGGCCGTTGGATTGGTACAACGGTGAGCAACTTACCCACCTTTGATGGTTTGAATCCATTAGAGACCTTCTTGTTGGACTTTGAAGCAAGTGTAACAACACAACAAAGACTGCTGGCAATGGATGAGGTCATGAAAGCTCCACCAGCAATATGGTGGGGGATGCACAAAAGCAATATTACAGACTGGGTACAATGTCGAACCTTGATGACAACACAGTTCTCGACCCAAGTAGAAAGTTGGGAATTGAGGTAAACAATTCTAAGATGCCTAAAGGACCATGTAAGAAGCTATGAAGAATCTTGGAGTGATATTCCACAAGATCAATGGGTGCACAAATTCATCAACACGATGTACACCACACCTATTAACTGATACCTTCAAGTAGAGATGTGACTCATCACCATAGATTGGAAAGGTATGACTCAGAATATTGTAACTACATTTCTATTTTTCTGCAGGAGCATCTCAAGCGAGCCAACGTGGAGACAACGAACAACTAGAAAAGCACCCAACACAAATTTTGAAATATATTGAACCATTAATGAAACATCAAGTGGAGGCACACTTGTATAATGTAAACGGACCTTGATAAATCTGCTCTCGTCCTTAGTAGATAGAAGGCATTTATGGTAGTTAATGCAAGTAGGTAGAATTGAATGTGTAGATTAGACAGTTTTAGAGCACAAGAGGGAAACGAGATATAGACACCCTTATTGTGTATTGTAACATTATTATGAGCATGAAGAAGTGAAGAGGATAGAGGAGATGCAGAGAGCTGTGTGAAGACACCCATGTACAGAAATTTGAATTAAATAGAGAAAGCTTTGATTCAAATTCATGGTGTTGTGTTGGTTCTCCGTGTATGTATGCTAAATGTTATGCTCATGGTTATTTCAGTCTTTCTTCTGTACATTTTCTTTTATGCTATGTATGAATGATTTCTTGTTTAATGTTTGAAATCTGAGAGGAAAGGGAAAAGGAATGAGTTTCAATTGTTTCTCTATCTGAGCAAGAGTTCCTGCAAGGAGTGCAGTAGAATTTTCCACAAGGAGTGCGTCGACAAGGCATTCAGAGGTTTGTCTCTAAAAACTCAGGAGAGAAAGATTTTGTTCTCATTTCCACAAAAGTGCAGTTGGCACAGGAGCTGTGCAAGGAGTGCAAAGGCTAAGTGAAGTCTCAGGGTTGTGGACCTGAGTAGAGTATTGAGAGACTGTTGTTTTAGGTGTGTGCAGAGTCAAAGGATTTCAACACTTGGAAGTGTTTTAAAGTCTGCCGCAAGGAATGCATGCAAGGGTTTTTCTAAAAGATGCAGAGTCGTGGAAAGCTCAGAAGGATTTGAACCTTCAAAGGAGTTGAAGGAAGGCATGAGGCCAAGTACCTTAAAAGGTTGAAGGAAGGCGTAGTGATTTCGGACTACAGGAGGACGAGTTCTCAAGGAAAGAATGGACGGTCGAAATTCTCTGAAGAGAATTCGTGAAGTCCCGTGAGCCGTCAGATCTCACGAAAAATAAAGGAAGTTACCGCGAGTGTTCCTAAGGGTTCTAAGCTCAGGAGGAGTAGTACCATAGATCCAATCCACAAGGGCCGTTGGATTTACACGTGGATTCTATATCGAGATTTCATAGGTTGAAGTTCCGTAAACCTTGCAACGAGAATCATGATATCACAAAACACGAAGTTCCGAATGCTAAAACTATTGTGTGGGCCACAAAGGAGTCAGCGAGTGGACAGGTGGTGCACTCTCGACAAAAAGTCAATTAAGTTGACCATTTTGGGGTTTCGTGGCGTGAAGTCCCGAAACCTTTGCATTAGGATTCATGATATCGTGAAGTCCAAAGTCCCTATGGAGTAAAGGGGCGTTGAAAGGTCAACTTTGTGAGCGTGTCGGAGTTTCGGAAAATCAGGTTTCGGGAATCATGGGAACAAGCTTCTTAACACTGTGACCACTGAAATCACGATAAGGAAAAGTCCGAAAGAGAAAGAGGAAGGGTCAGCATTGACTATTTTCGGGTTTCGAGGATTTGAGAGATAGGTGCTCGACCGCCAGATTTGCGAAGGCACAAAAGTCCGATCCACTAAAGTATAAGGGGATTTCTCGAAGTTAAGTGTGGGTGCATATTTCCTGAAAGGGAAATAGAAGAGCCATTTCAGAGTTCTTCAGGCCAGTGTAAGGGAAAATATCCTATGTTGATGTGGACCTTCCAACCTACAGGTTGTGGAAGGGGTGTGCGTCATAATTTTTGGTATCAGAGCAAAGAAAGGTCATTTGCTTTCTGTAGCCGAGAAAAGGAGAATTCACCATGCCACCAAAGAGAAGGGACAGGAAAACACTTGATCAGTTAGAGGAGAGGGAAATGCCGAGAATAATACGTAGGCAGATGATTGATCTAGCCATGGAGAAAGAAATGTGTGATCTACATGCTAGACTTGAAGACATGGAGACAACACATAGATGCATAGTCAGTGCTAGGGATCTTAGTGATTCTGAAAGTGAAATTGAAGCTGAACGTGAAGAAGAAGAAGTTGCAGTTGAAGATGCAGCAAATGAACCCTTGATTAGAGCTATTGCAAGAATGGGTGCAAGAGCGAAAATGATCATTCCATTTTATGAGGGAAATCTGGATGCAGAGGAGCTTCGAGATTGGATTAGAGATCTAGACACACACTTTGACTATGAAGATGTTGAAGAAGACAAGAAGGTCAAGCATGTTGTCACAAGATTGAAAGAACATGTAGCATTGTAGTGGGATGAACTAAAATATGATAGACACTGGAAGGGCAAGGAAAGGATCAAAAGCTGGGACAAAATGATCGTGAAGATGAAGGTGAAATTCATCCCCAGAGATTACCAAATTACTCTGTTTAGAAGAATACAGAACCTGAGACAGAAGCTGATGACAGTGAAAGAATACACTGAAGAATTCTATAAGTTGAACATCAAGGAAGTTCATTGGGAGAGCGATGATGAAAAAGTTGCCAGATACATGAATGGCCTAAGAAACAACATCTAGGATGAGATGAGCATGGTAACCATCCAAACAGTGGAAGATGCTTATCAGATGGCTTTGAAAGTGGAAGAGAAGCTGAGCCAAAAGAAGAGTCAAAGAGGTTGAGGTAGAACTCATCCCAGAGGCAAATCAGTTTTCCGGGAAAAATATCAGAAGCCCAAGGAGGACTGGAAGAAACCACAGACTCAAACTGAGAGAGGTGGTACCTCACAGCGAGGGCAACATACAAAACATAGAGGATATTATGCTGACAATAATACTTTTCCTCATACTAGAGGTAGAGGAAGAGGAAGAGGTGGAGTAATAACATGCTTCACATGTGGAAAAAATGGGCACAAGTCTTACGAGTGTCCAAATAAAAATAAAGAGAGTGGAGAAACTCACATCACCGAAGCATAGAGGCGATATGTTGAGGCAGAAGGTGTTGAAGGCGGAAGATCACTAATGATGCGAAAATTTCTTTTGACACCAGAGAAGGAGGTGGAGAGTTCAGTCAAAAGGAATAGACTTTTCCAAACTGCTTGCAAGACCAAGGACATGGTATGCAAGGTCATTGTGGACAGTGGTAGCATGGATAATCTTGTTTATACAGAGATGGTGGAAAATATCGAGCTGGAGACGATTGATCATCCAAGCCCATACAGAGTTTCATGGCTACAAAAAGGACACCAGGTAATTGTCACTAAACAATGCTTAGTTGAATTCAAGATAGGAGGATATAATGATAAGATATTATGTGATGTCATTCCTATGTATGTTTGTCATCTATTGTTGGGTAGACCGTGGCAATATGACAGGAATGTGATTCATGATGGGAGAATGAACACATACACCCTAGAGAAGAATGGGAGGAATCACATGCTACTTCCAATCAAGGATAAGGAGGTGAAACCAGAAGTAAGAAATACTTTACTTCTCATGAGTGGGAAGGAACTTCTTACAGAGGTTAAGAAGAAGGAGGATCCACAATTCATTGTGGTCAGGAAACCAAAGATTATTTTGACCAGTACAAGGGTGGATGATTTACCAGAAGAGGTTCAGGAACTGCTAGAAGAGTTCGCTAACATAGTAGTGGATGAACTACCTCGTTCATTGCCACCGATCAGAAGTGTGAGTCATCACATTGATCTCATACCAGGGGCCAGTTTTCCAAACAAAGCTATGTACATATTGACGCCATAAGAGAATGAAGAAGTTAAAAGGTAGGTCCAGGATTTATTGGGCAAAGGGTTGGTCAGAGAAAGCTTGAGTCTGTGTGTTGTTCTGACAGTACTCAGTCCAAATAAAGACGGAGGCTGGAGGATGTGCACTGACTCGAGGATGATTAACAAGAAAACCATCAGGTACAGATTTCCATTTCCAAGGATGGATGATCTGATGGATTGTTTGAGTGGAGCAAAGTATTTTTCAAAGATTGATTTGAAAAGCGGTTATCACCAAATCTGCATGAGAGAAGGTGATGAGTGGAAGAAAACATTCAAAACAAATGAAGGGGTGTACAAATGGCTTGTTATGTCGTTTGTCTTTACAAATGCACTGAGTACCTTCATGAGGTTGATGAACAAAGTCCTAAGGGAGTTCATTGGAAAATTTGTGATTGTGTATTTAGATGACATACTGGTTTTCAGTAAAATAATGGCAGAGCATCTGAAGCATTTGGCTATAGTGATGCAAAGGTTATAGCAGGAGAAGTTGTTGATAAACATGAAGAAATCCTCATTCATGAAGATAGAGCTCATTTACTTGGGATTTTTTATTTCTGCAGATGAGTTGAGGATGGATCCAGATAAATTGGAGGTAATCAAGAATTGGCCGTCACCGAAGAATACCTTTGAGGTGAGAAGTTTTCGCGGGTTGGCTAGTTTCTACCAAAAATTCATTAGAGATTTCAGTGGAATTAGTGCACTCATGATGGACACAGTGAGAAAAAGACACAAGTCTTTTCATTGGACAGAAGAGGCTGAGAAGATTTTTAATCTGTTGAAGAGGAAGATCACGGAACAACCAATTTTGGTGTTGCCGGATTTCCAAAAGACATTTCAAGTGAAATGTGATGCAAGTGGATTTGCAATTGGGGCAGTCTTGAGTCAAGAAGACAGGTTGATAGCATACTTTAGCGAGAAGTTGAATGAAGCGAAGGTGAAGTACTCCACTTATGATAAGGAGTTCTATGCTATCATTCAGGCATTGAAGAAATGGAGACATTACTTGATACCGAAGGAGTTTGTCTTATATAGTGACAATCATGCACTATAGTTTGTGACTCAATAGGAAACGTTGAATCAGAGACATGTCAAATGGGTTGAGTATATGAAAAAATTCACTTTTGTGATTAAACATATTTTTGGTACTGCTAACAAAGTCGTTGATGCTTTGAGCAGGAAGTGTTTGCTATTGCAGGAGTTCAAAGTCAAAACGTTGGGTTTTGATGATCTCAGGAACATGTACGCAGATGAACATGATTTTAAGGAGGCATATGAAGCAGCTGAGAATCCAATTCTCAGGGATAGAATTCAACGAGCATAATACATGATCCAGGAAGGATTATTGTTTAAAGGTAATTAGCTGTGTATTCTGAAATGCTCCATGAGGGAGAATTTGCTGAAGGAGAAACACAATGGAGGATTGGCAGGGCACTTTGGTCACGACAAGACATTTGCAAAGTTGAATGACTCATATTTTTGGCTGGGAATGTGAGAAGACGTCAACATATTCGTGGACAGATGCAGAGTTTTCCAGCATTCGAAAGGAAGGAGACAAAATGCCGGATTTTATCAACCATTTCCCATACCTGAGAGGTTGTGGGATGCAATCAACACGGATTTCATATTGGGGTTGCCAAGAACACAAAGAGGTTTTGACTCAATATTTGTGGTGGTGGATAGATTTTCCAAGATGGAACACTTCATTCCATGTCATAAGACCAGTGACACAACTCACATTGCGAATTTGTTTTTCAAAGAAGTCATTCGACTTCATGGTGTACCAAGGACCATAGTTTCGGATCGAGACACCAAGTTCATAGAGAAATTTTGGAGGACCTTATGGAAGAATTTGGGAACTAAATTTTCATTTAGTTCGGCTTATCATCCTCAGATGGATGGACAAATGGAAGTGGTGAACAAAAGTCTGGGAGACTCATTGAGAAGCCTGGTGATAGAACACCACAGCCAGTGGGACAACATATTACCACAGGCAGAATTTGCTTATAACGACTTGGTTGATAGAAGCACAGTGCAGAGTCCATTTCAGATTGTCTATGGCATGCAACCAAGAGGAATTTATGAGCTGAGAGATTCAGGACAGATTGAAACTAGGAGCACTGGTGCAGAAGATTTCGCAGAGGCAATGAGGGAACTTCACAGCCAGGTGAAGGAGCGTTTGTAGAATTTGAACCAGGAATATAAGCGCAGAGCAGATCAGCACATAAGACAAATTCAATTTGAGGTTGGTGATTTGGTTCTGGCACATTTGAGAAAGGAAAGTTTCCCAAGAGGAACATATAATAAGCTGAAGATGAAGAAAATCGGACCGTGTAAGGTCTTGAAGAAATTTTGGGTGAATGCTTACGAGATTAAATTACCCGATGGGATCAGAATTTCTCCGATATTCAATATCTCAGATTTGTACCCATATAAAGCTAAGGAAACAATAATAGGAGGTGAGAAACTAGTGATCCAGTGGACAAAGCAGATGCTAGTTGTAGATAAGCCGCAGATGGAATGCATACCGGGCAAAAGAGTGAGCAAGAAGACCAGGCGAAAGCAATATTTTGAATATTTGGTCAAGTAGAAGGGCCATACAATTGAAGATGCCAGCTGGGAAAATGAAGTGGAGATCCAGAAGCATGGACACACCATACACGAGCTCATGGAAAAGAGCCCATGAAAATTTTCAAGCCAGGGAGTATGATGCAGGAGCATCTCAAGCAAGCTAGCGTGGAGACAACAGACAACTGGAAAAGCGCTCAGCAAAAATTTTGAAATATCTTGAACCATTAATGAAACATCAAGTGGAGGCGCACTTGTATAATGTAAATGGACCTTGAGAAATCCGCTCTCATCCTTAGTAGATACAAGGCATTTATGGTAGTTAATGCAAGTAGGTATAATTGAATGTGTAGATTAGACAGTTTTAGAGCACAAGAGGGAAACAGGATATAGAAACCCTCATTGTGTATTGTAACATTATTATGAGCATGAAGAAGTGAAGAGCATAGAGGAGATGCAGAGAGCTGTGTGAAGACACCCATGTACAGAAATTTGAATTAAATAGAGAAAGCTTTGACTCAAATTCATGGCTTTGTGTTGGTTCTCTGTGTATGTATGCTAAATGTTATGCTCATGGTTAATTCACTCTTTCTTCTATACATTTTCTTTTATGATATGTATGAATTATTTCTTGTTGAATGTTTGAAATATGAGAGGAAAGGGAAAAGGAATGAGTTTCAATTGTTTCTCTATCTGAGCAAGAGTTCCTGCAAGGAGTGTAGTTGAATTTTCCACAAGGACTGCATTGACAAGGCATTCAGAGGTTTGTCTCTGAAAGCTCAGGAGAGAAATATTGTGTTCTCATTTCCATAAAAGTGTATTTGGCACATGAGCCGTGCAAGGAGTGCGCAGGCTGAGTGAAGTCTCGGGGTTGTGGACCTGAGTAGAGTATTGAGAGACTACTGTTGCAAGTGTTCCCAGAGTCGAAGAATTTCAACACTTGGAAGTGTTTGAAAGTCTGCCACAAAGACTGCATGGAAGGGTTTTTATAAAATATGCAGAGCCATGGAAATATCAGAAGGATTTGAACCTTCGAAGGAGTTGAAGGAAGGAATGAGGCCAAGTACCTTAAAAGGTTGAAAGAAGGCGTAGTGATGTCGGACTACAGGAGGACGAGTTCTCAAGGAAAGAATGGATGGCCAAAATTCTCTGAAGAGAATTCGTGAAGTCTCGTGAGCCATCAGATCTCACGAAAAAGCAAGGGAGTTACCATGAGTGTTCCTAAGGGTTCTAAGCTCAGGAGGAGTAGGACCGTCGATCCAAGCCACAAGGGTCGTTGGATTTATACGTGGATTCTATATCGGGATTTCGTAGGTTGAAGTTCTGTAAACCTTGCAAAGGGAATCGCGATATCACGAAACATGAAGTCCCGAAAGCTAAAAGGATTGTGTGGGCAATAGAGGATTCAACGAGTGGACAGGTGGCGCACTCTCAACAAGAAGTCAATTCAGTTGACCATTTCGGGGTTTCATGGGGTGAAGTCCTGAAACCTTTGCATTAGGATTCACGATATCGCGAAGTCCGAAGTCCCAATGGAGTAAAGGGGCGTTGAAAGGTCAACTTTGTTAGCGTGTCAGAGTTTTGGAAAATCGAGTTTCAGGAATCGTGGGAACAAGCTTCCTAACACCGCGACCATCAAAAACGTGATAAGGAAAAGAACAAAAGAGAAAGAGGAAGGGTCAGCGTTGATTGTTTTCGGGTTTCAGGGATTTGAGAGACAAGCACTCGACCACTAGATTTTCGAAGGCACGAATGTCCGATCCCCTGAAGTATAAGGGGATTTCTCGAAGTTAAGTGTGGGTGCATATTTCCTGAAAGGGAAATAGAAGAGCCATTTCAGAGTTCTTCGGGCCAGTGTAAGGGAAAAGGTCCTGTGTTGACATGGACCTTTCGACCTGTGGGTTGTGGAGGGGGAGTGCGTCATTATATTTGAAAGTCAATATCCTTCAGTAGACCAGACACTATAGATTGTGAGACAAAAAGTATTTGAAGAAGAATCTAGCCTCCCTTTGGAACAAGAAGAGGATGAGTGGACTGTGCCTCTCCAGAAACTGCAGGGTTGTGACAACATTAATGCAGATGACGATAATGATCCAAGTAAGGTCAACATCACTGAGACAGAAGGCCAAAGAGATGTGAAAGGAACAGGAGTTGAGATACCATTTATTTTTCATTCAATAAAGATTAAAAAAGTCAACATTGGGACAAAGGAAACACCGAAGCTTGCCAATGTCGGAGATTATTAAGGTGATGCTACCATTGACAAGATTACAGAGTTGTTGCACGAATATCAGGACTTGTTTCCGACCAAGTTCATTGATATGAAGGGCATCAAGGGACCTATGGGATATATGAGGATACCTTTGAAAGTAGATGTGGAGCTAGTCAAGAAAAGACCCTATATATTGAACCCGTACTATAAGGAAAAAGTGAAGCTTGAGCTCGACAGAATGCTGGAAGCGGGTATTATCAAACTTGTCGAAGAGTCTGAATGGATTAGTCCTATGGTGGTGCAAGAGAAGAATACAGGTGAAATCAGGATCTGTGTATATCTTAGGAAGTTGAACGATGCTTTCCTGCATGACCCCTTCCCTACACCATTCACTGACGAAGTGCTAGATAATGTGGGAGGCCAGGAGGTGTATTCTTTCACAAATGGATTCTCAGGATATCATCAAATCCGAATTGCCAAGGAGGATCGACACAAGACCACATTTGCAATAGAATGGGGATCCTACCAATATACAGTGATGCCATTTGGACTAAATAATGCCCCAACCATCTTCTCCAGGGTGGTGGTTGAACCATTTAAAGAATTTTTGCCTAAATTTTTAGAAGCATATTTTGATGACTTGTATGTGTTTAGTTTTTTGAAAAAGCATATTGAATGCCTAAGACTAATGTTTGATAAGTGAAGGCAGTGTCAAATTTCTTTGAATCTGAAGAAGTGCATCTTCTTCTCACCATTTGGAGTGTTGTTAGGGCATATTGTGTGTAAGGAAGGACTACTAGTAGATCCCTCTAAAATTGCTATTATTGTTGACCTGCCCCCTCCTACTTCAGTTAAACAATTGTGCACTATGCTAGGACATACCAGATATTACAAAAAAATCATTAAATGATACCCCCAGATTACAACACCTATGGAGAAGTTGTTGGATAAAGACTGTTAGTTTAGCTGGACAGAAGAATTCCAGCAAAGCTTCGACACACTGAAACAAAAGATGGTTACTGCGCCCATTCTGGTTTTCCCAAATTGGACTAAGAGTTTCATGTGCATGTTGATGCATCATCTGACATTTCATTGGGAGTTGTGTTAGAACAGTCCAGAATAGGAGACATCGATCATCCATTAGCCTTTGCTAGCAGGAAGTTATCCACAACAAAAATTAACTACACCACCATAGAGAGAGAAGGATTGGCCATGGTGTATGCGCTACCAAAATTCTACCACTTATTATTGGGAGGACACTTTAAAATGTTCATAGATCACTCTGCGCTGAAGTACCTAGTCAACAAGCCAGTGTTGGGGGGTTGAATATGTAGATGGCTTCTGTTGTTTCAAGAATATGATTTTGAGATCATACTTAAGTCAGGAAGAATGAACAAGGGCCCTAACCACTTGTTGAGGTTGGAACATGGAGAAGAACCCACCAATCTGGAGGATACACTACCGGATGCACAGCTGCTCGCCATCAAAAATATCAATGACCACTTCGCATAAATAGTCCAGTTCCTATCAATAGGAATGACACCTAGTGAGTATACAATTCCCTAGAAAAAATAGCTAGGAGTGCGTGTTGCATACTTTTCACTGATATCATGTCAGCTATATAAGATGGGACCTGATGAGATACTAAGAAGATGTGTTATGGAGGTAGAACACCCACTAATGCTCACAGAATCTCATCAAGGCATCGCAGGAGGACATTATGCAAGGAAAGAAACTGTGCAGAAGGTTCTACGAGCTGGCCTTTAGTGGCCCACCTTACATAGAGATGCTAAGGATTATGCTAGAGCCTGTGATATGTACCCGAGAGCTGGGAGACCATCCAGAAGACATGAAATGTCATTGGCACCGTAGATGACCGTATAAGCATTCGAAAAATGGGCCATTGACTTTGTGGGACCTATCAACCCACCAGGGAAGTGCACAGGAGCCAGGTATATCATTACTATGACTGAATACCTAACAAGATGGGCCAAAGCCAGAGAAATCAAGGACTATAATGAAACTACAACTGCATCATTTATATTTGATGACATAATAACCAGGTTTGGATGCCCCAAGATCCTTATGAGTGACCAAGGAACACACTTCATCAATCAGACAGTTGAAGCATTGAATAAGGAGTTTACCATCTACCATAAGAAGAACACACCTTATCATCCTCGGGCAAATCGAATAGTCAAAGAATTCAACAAAATCTTGAAGAAAACACTGATGAAGATTTGTAATGTGAACAGGGATGACTAGGATTTAGGAGTACCAGCGGTACTTTTGGCCTATAGAACCACTTGCAAGAAACTGACCATGCAGACCCCTTTTAAGCTAGTCTATGGCCTCGAAGTTGTTGTCCGAATGGAATAAATGGTGCCAAGCTTAAGAATTGTTGTCCTTACAGATATGGATGACACTAGAGTTGTTCAAGAGAAGATTGCACAGTTATTTTAACTAAAAGAAAACAGATTTCTTGCAGGATTTCATTAGTAGGTTCAAAAGGACAGAGAGAAGGACTACCATGAAAAACACATGAAGAAGAAGGCATTCAAGCAAGGTGACTTAGTATTGGTTTATGACAGTAATTTTATAAAGCACCTAGGGAAGTTCATAATGCATTGGCCTGGATCATATGAGATCACCTATGTTACAGAAGGAGGATATGCACAACTGAAGACGCTGAATGGAGAATGGAAGGAAGGGTTGGTAAATGGGAGTCAGTTGAAGTTGTACTATGAAAACCAGTTGCCTCGCATCTCTCAGTGAAAACAAGAGGAAAAGGTTCTAGGTATCAGGTGCAGTTGAAACTAGGTACCAGACACAGAAAAGATAGTCTGCACAAGGAGGAAGAGGAGGCATAAAGTAGAAAGTAAAGGTTTCACTGTGTAGCCCAAAACCAAAGAAAAACAGAAGGATCAGATCTGAATCACCTCGAGATGAGTCACACGTGAGTGTTGGGGGGTTGTTGTCCCTTTGGTATGGAATCAAGTGAAGATCAAGGAAGAAGAGGTAAAATCTGAACTTCATGAGAGACACAAGGACTGTTATTGGGTCGAAGTAAGCAAAAGAGCAGAAAAGAAGGATCAAAGACCAAGAAATCTATCTGTTGGATGAGGAGATCAAGCATGACACATAAGCAAGGTATATGGATCGAGAACAACTCAGATAGTGGGAAAAGCCACCATTAGTACTACGGGGGAAGAAAGGAGAGACAGGTTGGTGAAGCCCCAGAAAAGAGGGTCAAGTTGACCTAGGGTTTTAGACACCTAGGGTTTGTATATCTAGGGTTTTAACACCTAGGTCTCTACCTAAGGATGTTGGTGAGGGACTATATTGTATAAATAGAGGTCGAGAGGACCCAAGTTAGGTTGGTACTATTGTTGAGCATTGTTATTTATTATTTTTCATTGAGAGAATATTGTATTGTGAGTGAGAGAAGTGATGAGAGTAAGAGCCTTTTGGCATTGTAAGATATTCAACTGGGTGTGTAGGAAGGGGAGAGAAAGAGAGAAGAAGAAGAATATCTTCTAGCAGAGGGTACAAACAAGAACTGTAAGCTTTACCTTAATATATCATAAGCACAGTTTTGTGGACGTAGCCCTAGGGAGAGGGTGAAACACGTATATCTGGTGTTATGTGTGTATGATTGGTGCTTTATCTTTGTCTTTGATATACTGTTATTTCATTATTGTATTAGATTAGATCTATAGAATATGGAGTAAATTTTAGTGATAAGTGAGCTAGGTATACTGCAATGTATAATGTTAAGATCCACTTGATATTCCCTTGGTTGTAGACATCTCTATCCTGCAACCCCCCATAGCTACTTCGGGTGAGACTGCATATGCTTCATAGGTGTTGCCAAAAGTACTAGTAGTTAGGGCTTGTTGGTGCACCCTTGGAGTGAAACTTGGGTCTTCCCCTGTTCCAACACCTGTTCTTCTAGCAGTTGCTCATTTTCCCTTTGTAGCTGGGATTTTTCCTCCTGAAGCTCTGCTTTCTCATTTTCATGGGCAGCTACACTTTCCTGCACTGCTCATAGTTGCACTAAGACTTCATATTTCTATTGTTTCAAGGCTTATGTAGCCTTCTCCTTCTCTTCTTGAAGTCCTTGGAACCGGGCTTCTATTGCATCCGCAAGCCTTCTCAATTGGGCTGGTTCATCCCCCAATTCTATATTCTGTGACAAGGAGCGTGTAGAGGACACAGTAGGTACTATGTGAACTAGGTGAACATCATCCTGCACTTCCTTGAGTTCTCTCTCAATTCTTTTTTATATCCCCTCCTGCTTCTCTCCATATCTTTGCAACATGTCCTCAGAGGCATCCTCCATAGCTTTATGGACCAGACTGATGTCATCATCTGTGAGGGTGGCTTCCAAATGGGGATTTTTAGCACGCATATTCTTCCTTGCTAAGGGTTTCTTCAAAGAAACCTTCCTCTTTTGCGGTGTTACTGTCCCATTAGGGGGATCTTTAGGCAGTGTAGCTTCGCCTCCTCCCTTCTCTTCTTCTCTTTCATATCATCCTCCTTGTCCTTCTGCTTCGTATTCTCCTACTCTTGGTGAGTCAGTCCCATTATCTTCAAAAGTGTTTCCCTCCTCATCGTTCTATATGTCTTGGACTTCATCCTGCTTTTTCTTCTTCTTCGTCCCACTAGATTGTCTAGCATGCTCGACTTGGGTAACCATGGGGCTTCCTATGGTGTCAATGTAGGATAATTATTCATCAATGATAGGTATAAGAAACTCCTTCGACCACTCCTTTGTAATATGCTCCATATCATCATCTGTCATATTGTAGTACAACTATAATTCTTCCCAGTTCTCATCTCTATGGGTGGTGATGTAGATGAAATGAGGATCAATGCATAACTTTGTTATTGGTCAATATTGGTGTAGGGTGCATGGTGTCATGTGTGGAAATGATTCGATCGAGACCTTCAACTACTAATAATATGAATGAAACAATGCATTGGACTGCCATTGCTTCATCATGTCATCAATGTACCATAGGGTGGAAAACCGAGCGGCCAAAGGTTCCAAGGGTTCGATCTCTGGAAAAGTGGCTCTTTTAGGCATTTTCCAGGTGACAAATGTTATCAAAATGATCAGACAACTATAATGGAATTCGTATCCCAAGTCCTAGGCTTCACAACAATCCTTCTCTAGCTCGTTGATGAGGTAGTTATCATAGTTCATCTACATTCCCTCCACACACTTTCCTATGAGGTCTACCGCGAACTCGGTGACCTGTGTGGGGAGTTCTTCCTCACGATCTTGTCATTTAGGAGCTATAAAGCAAGCCGCACCATGCCATCCTATATAGAGGCTACCTTATAACCTCTCTTTCCTTTCTCTACCTCTCTGTAAGATTCCTTGATGCAATGCACCAGGAAATGATCCAAGGCCTTCCCTAGATAAAACTGTTGAGGGTCAGAACCCTTCACACTTAAGATTGTGAACTGGTGGATCAGTATTGGATCCACAGTAATCCTCCTGTCAAGACATAAGTATATGCTATGATAGCATGACATAAGCAGTTTAACGCAAGTGTTAACCTCTTGGTGACGTCCAAAGTGCCGGATCTTCATCACATTCAACATAGTGGATTCCACCAACGCCTTAATCCATGGCTATGAGATGAGGCAAGACTTCTTTAGAGTTGTCTTCATGTGATAGTAGTGGGGTGCCAACATGGTGTAGTTCTTCCAGTCTCCTAAGTTGAAGTCATTTTTCTTCAATAGTGGGATATGTCCTAACTGAATTTCAACTATGTGTATTTCTTTCGAAATATACATAGTGAAAACGGTGTTCTCCAAATCTCATGGGATACTATCATGGTTAAGAGTTCTAGCCAAAGGTGGAATGTATTCAAGTAGGATCGATGGGATCTGCTTCACATTAGCCATATCACTGTGGTTCTTACTTCGATGTTCAGTTCTAGGGTTGACACGACAAGAACGATGTCTAGTCAAGGGGGAAGCATGTAGTCCCTAGTCAAAGACACCTAGATACCTTCAGATATCAGTCTGTCATTCATTAGCTTCTTAAGAACTTCCTTGATAGAATTCTCTAATTCACTAGGTTCACCCGACATTCTATCTTTTAAGAGACAGGCGGGGTAGACAAATGGATGATGAGGTAGACAAATGGACATGCGTGGTCTAGTTATAGATAGCACAGCTTGAAACGCAAAAAATTCTCTTATTGCCTCAGTTAATCATAGGTAGAAAAAAGTAGTCCCGTCACAGCGACCGACGAGTCAAATAAGAGGGGTATCATAATGGATCTTCCAACAGTCATGAAGAGCTTCCATCAATGTAAATATGTCCGTTATGGCATGGTCTCAACATCCAAAAGTGGTACATCATCCCATAGATGTGTTTTCTAACCATTCTGGAGCATCATTCTAACGGTCGAGGCACCTCCAAAGGTCATCTAGCTTTGTCAGGGTGAAGTCCCATTCTGCACAGACCTGTTGTTCCAACGAGGTTCAAATTCTGTGAACCTGCCTCCTGCAAGGTTCCAGCCTGTGAAGTCTTCCATCTAGTTTCTATAACTTCTTGTAGATTTTCCAACTTAACCTTCTTTTTATTGAGCTTCCTTGCCTTCTTCCCTGTGATCTGAGTTTCTCTAACTATTTCCATTCTTATTCTTATTTTCTCCTAGTGCAATGGCTTCACACTGTTGAGGTGCCCTCAAAGGGTCTGAACTTAATATCCCTTTTCTTAACACTTCCTGAGTGGACATACTTATTTCTTGAATAGAAAGGTCCTTCAAGCCTTCTTGCATTCTTCCAAACTTGGTAGATAATTCTCTGTCTAGTTGTCCCTCCTACATTGTTACTTTGTTCTATTTCTTCGACTTATCTTCTCGATCTTCTATTAGTCAATCTATTTTCCTATCTATGAAATCCCTTATTTCTTTCTTTTTCTTCTCTATGGCTTCTTCCTCTTCTTTCCTTCTATTCTAACCCTTCTCAATTGAAGTCTTACCTAACAAAAGTGGGAAATGGGCGTTGTCCCCACCAAACTTAATGACTTTAAATTCTTCTTCAGTCTATGTTCCCTGAACAATACTAGGTACTTTAGTAACTCTTCCACATAGGGTTATCATCTTACCCTTAAACAAGCCTATCCTTCCCAATGAATTTACCGCAATAGGTTTTCCCAAAATTTTCCAAGTTTCTTTTGTCATAATATCCACTTGTGTTTCTTCATCCAAGACACTGTCTATGTTGAAGTCTTCTATTCTTGCACTTATGCATTGTTTTGTTTTTAGGAGTTCTGGTAAAGTGGCATCTTTATGAACATCCATCATTTCTTTGAAATGTAGTAGCGTATTCTGAACTTCCTCTGACATTTTCTCTTTATGACTTTCTAATATGCCCTTGGTATCTTCAATTTCTTCATATTTTTCTTTTCCCATGTTCATTCCTTCAACTTTAGAAATAATCCTTGGACAATCCTCAACGTCATGACAAATAACCTTACAATAAAGACAAATAGGGCCTACCTCGAGACAGTCCTTACCAAGATGTCATGGCCTTCTATAATTATAACACAATGTCAATCATCTTTTTCTTTTAAATGTTCCCCAACGTTTTTTGTACTATTCACTTCCCCTAGGATCATAGTGTTGGACCTGCAATCTACAAAAATTCTTTCTAGGTTCCTGCATCCAATTATTAATCCAAAAAATATTTCTATGCATATGACTAATATATATTTCATCATTTTCATTAAATTTACTCAAATCAACTCTTTCTTTCAACTGTGCTCTATCCTTGAGAATAGGACAAAATCTATTAAACATACTTAAATTCATTCTTTTAAAACAAAATTTTTCACTTATCTTTCTCTTACCAAAGCACAAATATTTACCTCTTTTAGTATCTTACCTCTTTTCTTCAGATCAACTTACTTTCTAGGCACAAAGCTGCACAAGTCAAGTAGAGTATTGCGCACTTCAATAGTAGATCTATGCACAGAGCTTCTCTTTTTCTTTACTTTAGTTCCCATCATAGATTTAGGTCTTGATAACAGAACCATTTGTTGGCATAGGGGCAGACCCAAGGTTCAATGCTTAAATTCTCACCAAAGAAACCCTGACTACCGACCCTTTTGGAAACACCTGCAAAGCAGGCAAAGTATCACCCGGGGTAGAAGAAGGGGGGGTTACAGGACATAGGTGTATGTAACCAATATGGGACACAAATCTATGATAATAACACTTTACAGAGTATTATGTTAACGCTTAGGAAGAAACATGCATTAGTTCATTAACCATATTAACATCATAGAACATAATCAAAGAGAGTTCTAGCATAGTAACAACAAAAGGATTATGCACCTTAAACACTTATCAGTTAGCACTGTGGATCAGATCTATCATTTTAACAAAAGAAAAGCATTAAAGCAACACATACATATCCATTACACATCTAATCTAAGAACAAAGAAAAACACCATAGAGATAACATTTCACAAACAAAACCATGACACATCAGATATATGTGGTTCACCCCAATGTGGGGCTATGTCCACCAACCACATTGCCTCTTAATTATTCGCTCAAATCTTACATTCATTCACTCCTGTGCACTAAGTCACGGAGTCAAGATTTGCACCAAAAAGAGATTTGCACACTAAGCACCAAATCCTTCTTCCAAAATTAGGTCAAAGCATAGAGGTACCTCTCTATCAAGCACAAAGCCTTAACACACAGACACTCCTTTGCACAAAGTAACTTTGTTCACAGAGAACTACATTCACTTCGCTAACTAGCTAGCTACTTTTACAATACAGTATTCTTTATTTATATCTTACAAACCCTTACAATAAGGCATAATCATGGGAAAACCCCATGGGCTGACATCCCATAAACCCGTTACAAAAACCCTAGAGTACCCTTTGTTGGGTCGACTTAACCCTCAAAATTAGTGAGATCCACGATCTCAGCTCCGCCTGGGCACTCCTTCCTCGACCAATTTGTCGAAGTCCAAAATTGGTTCAAAGTAGACCGAAGTTTTCCCAAAACTTGGTCGAGGGCCAACAAATAGCAATCAATTTATTTCATTCCAAGAAATAAAAAAGAATCGTTCTCTTTACAAAATCTCTCTGGGGACATGGACCAAGGTCAAACTTATATATCCTCGATGAAAACCATACAAAAGGACTCTGACAAGAAGTAAAAACTGAACTTTAAAATATGGATCAGCTTGCCATATACTGATGCCCACTTGACTCTACACAATATCCTTTATCAATCATGAAATTTAATTCATAAAAAGGCAAGTCTACATAGACTATCAAAGATAGAACAACACATCTGAAACAAGCGTCTGAACCATATGATTCAACTTTGAACCTTGTTGTCTACAATAGGACCTTATTTTCATAAAAGAGAATTAGGCTTTTAATGAATTGAAGAATGAATGAAAACTGAACTATCTCAATAAAACTCAAGAGAAAACCTTAGTATGCTTTCTCCTTCTATTATCCTCTTGTTCTTCCTTCTCATTTGGGTTTTATGCATCCCAAATTAGTTGAAGTAGTTCAACTATCTCATTTAGTTAAGTTAACTAAAACTCAACTAACTTTTAGTTTAGAGGAAGAATTAATAATAATAATAATAATAAAGGGTATTTTATTAAATAATAACTAGTAGGTGGGACCCCGTGTGACTCCCTTTAATATCTTAACAAAAATAAACATAATTAGACAATCAATCAAATACATCCCTCCTTGTGGCTCCCATAATCATTTCCACAATTTGAAATTTAAATACCAGAGATATTTCAAATTATATCAAAACATGTAAATATCCACAATATCCAAAAATAGTTGTTGTCCAAAACTTTCAGCAATCCATTGTCCTCAATAAATCAATAATAAAACATAATCAAAAAATGTATTTTCCACTTTGAGAGACAATTTTTCCTTTGTTGTTGCTATCCCCTTTTGACTTCCCTAAATTATCCTTAGGTTGGGTAGAACCTTGAGGATTGATCTCACTGATGACGTGGGAACAATCATCTCTCAGGTGCATATGGGATGATATTGACTTGGCTAAGTCACTTGAAGGAGAGTAGGGGGCAACAATTTTTTTTCCTTTGTCATGCATATGGTGGGCTTCTTTTTTGAGTCTTTTTCTTGCATGGGAGGATTGTACATGTGAGTGTGAATGGGAAATATGAACATTTGTGTTAAAAGGTGGAGGATGAGGAGGTAAAGACAAATTTATCCAACCATGATGGTGGGATACTACTGGGTGAAAAATCTCCTTCCATCCATCATTCTCGGGAACTTTGGGTTGCAAAGATACATGAGGCGGCACAGGGATACCAAGAACATGTTGGGTTTGGAACGGATGCCTCTCTGGTCTAGGCTGGACTATCCCTTGTCCAATGCAATTGAAAAATCCATCTTGAAAGAGTTGGCTTAACTCTTGAGGATCGACATCGAAATGTATTGAGAATCTAGGCCTTCTAGGCCCTCTATTCCAATTTCCTTGACCCCTACTGTTTCGACCATGACTTCCTCTACTGAAGAAGATCATCTTGGATGTAGCAATTATTAGCAACTAGCTCTTAAACAAAACACACATGACATTCTCTTAATATGAAACAAAGTTTGGCTCAACAATTAACACTAGACCCATGCAATCCAATCCATAAAATGTATTTAATAATTGTGAATGAGAAGGGGGTGAAATAGGGTTCAGGGATATCTAAGGGGATTGTATTGAGAGAAAAAGTGATATCATGATCAAGAGTAAGAACACGATTACTGCTCAAAAATTCATTAAACAAATGGTTGTGCAACAATACCAAAACATATCAATTGCCATCTATCTCTGTGTCATTTTTTTAATCATTGTCATATAGATTTTTAATTTAATTTTAGTGAATAGGGTGTGCAAAATGAACTTGGGATCATGAGGGGATTTATAATGAGCGAAAAAGTGAGAAAATGAGAGGGAATTAGATGGATATTTTTCATAAAATAAATTAAATCAATCAAATATCATAACTCTGTTTCAAATTTAATCCAAAAAACATCCACTTCCAAGACCAAAACATTCATTGTTCCTCAATTTCGTACAAACTGCTTGTTGTCTCAATTAAACAATTTAATTTCCTAGAAATTTGTAAATTATAGCAGTCTGTGCATTTATATAATGACCATGCAAATATATCCAATGTCACAGTACTGTATATGATAACGGTGATCTCTTTCCCTTTTTAAAACAATCATACTAGGTACAACAATTCCATGATCTATATCCAACATTCATCCTTGGCAACGAAACAATAATACACCCAGGATAAACAATCAACAATCACTGATCTTTAATAAAAATCGGGCCCCATTTAAATACCACGAATTATTTTTTTCTTAAATCATGAATGAACTTAAGAGCATCCTCGATGAACCAATCATACACAGGACTCTATCATATAATTGACACAATCTTGAATTGACAACAACAGTCAATTCCAAAAATATAACCCCAAGCTTGATCTCCGGGTGAATTCATATGTACAGGCTTCTTTTTAAAACAATCATAGTCTTCACGATGAGTCCCATATGATGTATGAAGAGAAAAAAACTAAATTGACACACAAGAGTCTCTGTTAAACTTTGACAGAACCATGATCGTGCTCGGTAAAACAATCACTCACATGTTGTCTTAGTTTCTTTAAATCCAATCATGATAATGTTATGATTAAACACAGTAAGAGAGACCATAATTGACTAGAAGGACAACTCTCGGTTGTAGGTAACCCTACTTCTCTTTTTGTTCAAACAAATTCATCATAGAGAGGACACACAGAGATTCAACCAATAGAAGGGAGCCCATGCCTTTAAAATTTCCACAATTCATTAACCTGATAACCCAAAACTTGACAAACCCCAAAAGGTGCACGAGGAAAGTAGAGGCAAGTCAAAGGCCAAGCTGACCTATTTAGAAATTAAATGAAAAGAAGCAATGAAATCCTTCTTTCCTTTAAAAAAACAAAGAGAGATCATGGTATTTCACATCCTCAGATCCTATTGGCACGGGGGTAGACCCAGGGTTCAATGCTTCAATAATGCACCAACAAAACCCTAACTACTGACCCTTTTGACAACACCTGCGAAGTAGATGCAGTCTCACCCAAGGTAGAGGCAGGGGAGGTTGTAGAACTCAAGTGTCTACAACCTAGTTGGGACACAAATCTGTGATCACGATACTTAACAGAGCACTTAGCTAATAGCATTCATCAAGTTCCAATTCTTATTCACGTCGTAGATTAACCCTCATTACAGATCAACGCAATAGTAACCAATATTTAAGCACATCTAATCATTCAGTACATAGCATCAGAGTAGATCTAACATTGATTCGTATATAAATAACTAAGCATCTATCAGGCATCAAGATTAAGAACATAAATACATAAACAACATGAATAACATTACACAAATCACAATAAAACAGGATATACATGGTTCACCCCAGTGTGGGGCTACGTCCACCAACTCTTCTCTTCTTTATTAGTCTCTTTCAATCTCCTTACAAGCACCCAACTATAGAGCCAACTTCAAAAAGGATATGAGATTTGTGCACACCTTGCCAAATCCTCCTTCCCCGAGTTAGATTAGGGCACAAATCCTTCTTACAATCACTTTCACTTAACTCTGCAAGTCTCAACATACAATATGCATCAAGCATTCAAAACTATTTGCACTTAGAAACCTTCACAAGCTCTTGCACAGAGCCGATTAGAAATACTTCTTACATCACTTAGATACTTATTTATACGTTACAAAAGAGGCCTAAGCATGGGTAAACCCATGGCCCAACATCCCATACCCATTACATAAACCCTAAAATCCCAAAAATCCCCTAAAAATGGGCGATATCCTGTGATCTCCACTTTGCCTGGGCGCTCTGTCTTCGACCAACTTGTCGAAGTCCCAAAAATGGTCAAGCACGAGGAACATTTCCAAAAAACTTGGTCGAGGGCCAATAGGCCCCCAACACTCACTTGTGACTCGTCCTGATTCACTCTGATCTGGACAACATTGCTTCGAAGGCCTCTAGCTTAGTTCAAGATGCCTCGACTTGCTGCTTCGCTAGGGCCCCCTGCTCGACGAACTCCTGAATGAATTGGTCAATGACAGGCCCTTCCAGGCATTGTTCCACTTTTGCAACCACCTATTCCAACTGTGATCCTTGTCCATTGAGCTCTTCAAAAATTCTGTAGGCCTCATCCTATACCGACTGGAGTCTATGTGTCACCTCCATCAATCTTCTCTGGATGGCAGTGACCTGCTGCTAAACTGCACGTTGCTTTGGTGATCTCTTCATATTCTCCACTGCTATAATAGTTTCAGTTGTGCTTGTACAGTCAACGCATGTTGCTTCACCTCGTGGAGCTATGCCTCCAATGTCCTCATCTCTGGGTCTTCTGCAAATATCTCATAGGTCTACGCACTTTGGTTACTGAGTTTCTTACATTATGAAGCCAATGCCCTGATTCTTTCTACTATGCTCCTGGAATTTTATTCCCTCTAATCTCTCACTTCTTGCAGAGTGCTCGAACCTGCTTGAAGTTTTAATTCTTCTACTCTTGCTTGAAGTTGTTGAATGGCTTCAATGAGCTTCCCTACTTGGCTCTCAGTTGTCTCTTCTTCCATCTAAGATAAACTCAGCATAGAACGAAGTGCTCTAGTCACTGCCTCTCTAACCACAGTCTACTCTGCAAGAATCTGGTCCTTCTCTTTCTGGATTTTCTTCTTGTCTTCTTCGAACTTCGCCCGAAGGTCATCTGTCTCTTGCTTCACAACCCAAAGTTTCTCTAAGTTCTCCTCCTTTTCTTGCCTCAAGGCCTTTGTAGCCTACTCCTTTTCCTCTTGGACTCTATGAAGTCGAGTCTCTATGGCATCTTCTAATCTGCATATTTGGGTGGGCTCGTTCCCCAATTTTACATTCTCTATTGAAGACGACGCAGTGGACACTGCACCTCTCGAATATATAGCTTGTTTTACCTCCTTCATCTCCACCTCAATTCTTTCATACATCGTCTCCTACTTTTCTTCAAGTCACTACAAGATACCCTCTAAATAATATTCTACAGGTGTGATGATGAGGTCAACATCATCCACTATGAGCACATTCTATGACTGAGGCTTGTTGGCTCTGGATTTCTTCTGTGTCGAGGGTTTCTTTGAAGAAACCTTCCTTTTCTTTGATGTCTCTGCTTCTATTAGGGGATCCTTTGGAGGTGTTACTTTTCCCTTTTCTTTCTTGTATTCTTCCCCTTCCTCTTCTTGGTTTTCTTCATCGCCTCCTCCTCCTCCAGGTGAGACATGCATAGTTTCCTTCGATGTGTTGTACTTCTCTTCACTGTCTATGTCTTGCAATTCCTCCTTATTATTTTTCTTTGCACTTCTTGGTCCATCATACTCCATTGTGGTGACCACAGGACCTTCGATGAGGTCAGGTTCAGAGAGTTCTTCATCTCCAACTGGTACAAGGAATTTGGTCGACCATTCCTTGGTTATCTCCTGCATGTCTTCATCATTCAATTTGTAGTAGGACTACAAATCCTCCTTCATTTCATCTTGAATACACATATCCCCTTCAGGAGGTACACAGTGATGAGTGTGTACTCGAAATCATGCAAGACATTGTCATGACTAACCATGCCAGCTAGAAGCGGGATGTAGTCGGGAAAGACCGACGGGATCTGCTTTGTGTTCGTCAGATCATCGTGGTGTTTGCTTATTTTCTCAGTCATTTCTCGACTAGATCGACGTGCATTCGAGGGGGATGATTTCACTCCTCCCGTCAATGAGGCATGTATTCCTATGGACATGACCTTCTCATCCAGAAGGTCTATCAATATCTCTTCTACGGATTTCTCTATTGTGCTAAGGTCACCCAACATGCATGCTCGTAATCAAATAAATAAGGTAGGAAAATAGATACTCTATGTGGTCAAGTCAATGGCGAGGTATAGACAGTACATCACTTTATGAGATCAATTCTTCGTTAGCTTAGATAATCACAGCTTTCAAAAAGTGGCCCCGGTGAGGAATTCGACGAATTAACTAAGCAATGCCGTAACAAATTCCTCCAACGGGCAAGAATGCCTCAATCAATATGATTCCATCCATTGTGGCATGGTCCCAACGATCCAATGACAATATTTCTGGTAATAACTACATTTCAAGTCATTTCAGAGTGTCATTCTAATGGTCGAGATGACTCCAATGGTCATCTAACTTCGTCGTGGCGAAGTTCCATTCTACATAGTTCTGCTATTCTGATGAGGTTCAATTTCTGTAAGCCTTCCTTCTGCGAAGTCTTCTCTGGAACTTCCTACAGTTTTTGTAACTTTGCTTTCTTCTTACTGAGCTTTCTTTCCTTCTTTCCTATGATCAGAGTCTCTGGATTCCTCTTTCCATTCTTATTCTTATTTTCTCTTAGCATAGTAACTTTGCACTGCTAATGTTCTCTCAAAAGTTTTGAATGTACTATCTCTTCTCTTACTACTTTTGAGGTAGGTGCTCTTCTCTATTGCATAGATAGGGTTTTCAAGCCTTCCTTCATTCTTGCAACTTTGAGATCTAAGTCTTTAGGCCTGAGTTGCTTCGACTTGTCTTGTTGTTCTTATGTTAAGCGTGCTATTCTCCTAGCCACGCAGTCCCTTAATTATTTATTTTTTTGTTCTATAGCTTCTTCGTCTACTTTCCTCTGGATATGATCTTTCTCAATCCAAGCCTTTCCTAAAAAAAGTGAAAACGGGGTGTTGTTCTCCACAAACTTAATGACTTCAAATTCTTCTTTAGTCAATGTTCCATGGGAAATCATACGTACATGAGTAGGTCTTCCACATAGGGTTATCATCTTTCCTTTAAACAATCCTATCCTTCCCAATGAAGGAATCATAGTTGGCTTTCCCAAAATTTCCCAAGTGCTTTCTGACATGATATTCACATGTGTTTCCTCATCCAAAACATAGTCTATGTCAAATTCTCCTATTTTTGTTTCTATCCACTGCTTCTCTTTTAAGATCTCTGGTAAACTGATGTCTCTGTGATCCTTCAATGTTTCTTTCAGCTGTAATAACATAGTCTCTGATTCTTTCTAACTCTCTAACATATCCTTAGTTTCTTGGTCTTCCTCATGGTTTTCTTGTCTTAGGTTCATCTTTTCAACTTTAGAAATCATTCCAGGGAAATCCAAAACCTTGTGATCAACATCTTTACAGCAAATACAAATAGGACCGGTACCAGGGCAGTCCTTAGCAAGATGTCTCGGTCCTCTACAACTATAACATAGTGTCAATACTCTCTTTCTTTTGAAAAATCCCGAACCATTCCTGTACTGCGCACTAGGAGTGTAGTGCTAGACTTGCAATCTAAAACAATTCTTTCTAGGTTCCTGCATTCACTTATTAGTCCAAAAATTCTTTCTATGCATAGGAATAACACATCTTTCACTATCTCTATCAGATCTATTCAGATCAATTTTTCTTTCTTCTAGTTGTGCCTTAGTCTTCAGACTAGGACAAAATCTATCAAACATACCTAAATTCATACTTTCAAAGAAAAAACTTCCACTTATCTTACCTTTATCAGAGAACAAAGCTTTAATATCTTACCTCTTTTCTTCATATTGAGCTTCTCTTTTATCATAGAGCTTCACAAGTCAGGTAGAATACTACACACTACAACAATAGATCTACGCACATAGATTTTTATTTTCTTCAGCACCAAGTAATCACAGTTTCAAGTCCTGGCAATGCAACCATTTTTTGGGACAGGGGCAGAACGAGGGTTCAACGCTTCAAAAATGCACCAAAAAAACCTTGACTATTGGCCCCTTTGGCAACACCTACGAAGAAAATGCAGTCTCACCCGAGGTAGAGGTAGAGGGGGTTGTAGGACTCAAGTGTCTACAACCTAGATGGAACACAGATCTATGATCACAATACTTAACAGAGAACTTTGCCAATATCATTCATCAATTTCTAATTCTTATTCACATCGCAGATTAACCCTCATTACCGATCAGCGCAGTAGTAACCAATATTTAAGCATATCTAATCATTTATCACATAGCATTAGAGCCGATATAACGTTCATTCATATATAAAGCACTAAGCATCTATCAGGCATCAATATTAAGAACATAAATACATAAAAACCATGAATAACACTGCACAAATAACAATAACACAGGATATGCGTGGTTCACCCCAGTGTGGAGCTACGTCCACCAACTCTTCTCCTCTTTATTAGTCTCTTTCAATCTCCTTACAGTAACCCATATATAGAGCCAACTCCGTAAAGAACAGGAGATCTACGTGCACCTCGCCAAATCCTCCTTCCCCGAGTTAGGTTAGGTCACAAAGCCTTCTTACAATCACTTGCACTTAACTCTACAAGTCTCAACATATAGTATGCACGAAGCATTCACAACTATTTTCACATAGAAATCTTCACAAGATCTTTCACAAATCCAATTAGAACTACTTCTCAACATCTCTTAGCTACTTATTTATACATTAAAAAAGAGGCCTAATCATGGGTTAACCCATGGGACGACATCCCATACCCGTTACATAAACCCTAAAAGCCCAAAAATCTTGCAAAAATGGGCAAGATCCTGCGATCTCCGCTTCGCTTCGTGCTCCGTCTTCGACCAACCTATCGAAACCCCAAAAATGGTCAAGCATGACCAATGTTTCCACAAAACTTGGTTAAGGGACAACATGTCCATTTACCATCGATTAATAGCCACAGGCAACAATATAATCTTAAAAAATAAAAAGCAGAGAGCCATGCTCTTTTTTGTTCTTTTTTTTTAAACACAGTCCTTCAACTTATAACTCCAAGATTTTGTTAGCACCATAAGAAAATTCTCGATTGAAAAATAAATAAATTCAATCTAAGAAACCCAGGTGCACACAGATGTCACTAACACTTTTTTCAGAGAGTAGACGAGGTTTAATTTAAACAGTGATGGGTACTCGAAAACAGAGAGAGAGAATGTATATCTCCAACACCCAGGAAGTCGGTAACCATCGAAACAATTGATAGTGAGACCAATTAAGATAATAGTTTTCTTATAGAAGGGTTGACAGGAGTGGGTGTGAAAACTCTTTGCAACTCGTATCCATTCAATATTTACACAGGCCTGGATTAAACATTCAGGGCCAACCAATATGGGGTTGTGGAAAGATTCCAGTGAAATGAAAATAAAGAATGGGCCATCAAAAACAGCTTGGGATTTAGACAAAAGACACACACCAACTTTTGATAGTTGCTTTACAACTTGGGTAAATATTACAACAATGAACCAGAGGGAAAACGAGTTGACAGCCAGTGAAATACAAACTAGTGGTTCAAACCCTTCAACAATAAAACTCAGAACCCATTGCAACACTGTTACCATTTTCCATAAAGAATCCTCATAAAAAAAATAAGTTTTCTAAGTCAATAACAAATGCGTAGACTCTACCATCAATAACACCCATATTTCATTTACACATACCAACATTTCGCAGTAATCACAAAGAACCCATAACAAAATACTTACACTCAGTCGAAAACTCAATAAAACATAGAGTCCATGCACTCCTAAGCCATCATTTGATTCATAATATATAGATTCCATCATGGATGGAAAGATAATAGACATACCTGTGAGTAAATCACTTCAATGACGAACTGATCAATTTTTCCCCTGTCAATCCTAAAAATGCAAAGATTCAACAAATAACAAGAAACAATGAAACTATACTAAGGTTATGGGCTCAAGGGAGGTTTGGAGTGATGTGTAGTAAATGCACATTGCTTCCTCACCTAGCCCTATTCAATTCCATGTACGAGCCAACCCATTAACATCAAACCATATTCCTTCCCAAAATTCAATGCCATATCCTGTGTAGATTCGATACCATATCAATTGCATAGTGCGCCACCCGAGATATATAATATTTATACGTTAACCTCTTTCCATAACTCCATACGATATATCAACATTACTATATGTTCCTCCATTCAACTCTTTAATAAAAAATTGCATATCCTTTAACAAAAACACATAGTATAATAGCTAGGTCCAACACTTGTATCCATTTATACATTCATTTGAAGTTTATATGTAGTCTTTTACCATGGCCTCAGGATTAACACATAGTTCCTTTCTTTTTGTTTTGAGCTAGCTCCCATTTAATTATCTTTTGAAAAAATGATATATGGATTAGTAGTCAGTATATGAATTAATAATCAAGGCAATAACATAACATAACATATCACATGTAACAACATGATCCTCATAACCATAGAACTTCCCTAAATCGCAAGTAAATATCAACAACATTTATCCACAATGCATCAATCACCCATTTATCATATCAAATGAGACCAAGCCTGCATCCTCAAAATTTTAAAGTGTGACAAGTCTATTTTTGCACCTCTAGGCTACAAGGGGGTCCCACCTAATAGTATTTTATTATTATCATAATTAAATAGTAGTGCTTAGTAATCCTTTGTGAGCAGAATTCATCATTGCGATTTTAATCATCAACACCCTTCTTAACCTTCTCTTCTCTCTCTCTCTCTCTCTCTCTCTCTCTCTCTCTCTCT
>JZKD02S0376140.1:252002-269497 GCA_000966675.3 Picea glauca | reverse complement strand
ATAAGGCATTAATAAAGGGATAAGGTATTTGGTGGGGGAAGTGAATGTGCGAGGGCGGTGAAGGAGGAATAAGGGAAGTGGAGAAGGAGGATGGAGGGGATTCATTCATGCATTCAACGAGAGGGGAGAACTGGGAGTTTTGGGGAGAGTTGGTTTACAGTGGGATTTACAGTGCACGGGGGGGTTGAGGAGGTTTTGGGCTCGGAGGGCTAGGACATCCATTGATGTCCTAGGGCTAGGCGTACTAGTCGGTAGGGTGGTTGGTTTTGGGGTGTCCTAAGGAGCAGCATCAGGTTCACGAGAAGGGAGCAAGTTGCTGCGGATAGGTTCAAGCGAAGGGAGCAAGCTGCTGCGGATAGCATCAGAGTGAGGTATTTAAACTCAAATTTATGGATTGTTTACTTAAATTTAGTACTTATTGCCAAATTTTATTTACGTAAGTATGGAGATAGCTTTGAAAATTATGAAAATTATACTTCTTAAAAAGATGATAGAAATTACAAAATTTGGTAGAAATTTAATTGTTAACACAAATCTGGTCTTTACACCAGGTGACATGGACAGCCTCGGACCACAACTCCTCCTCGACATAAGTCACTCCATCGTCCCACCACTTCCCTGCATCCATGCTTCCCCCGGTCCTATCAACAACTGGCAATGTATCCTGCAACGCGCAACGTGTTGCAACCATCTCCTTCGCCATATCCTCGTGCATGACTTGGCTCTGCTCATTCCCAGCCAACGCTACGCCTGGGCATTCCCCTTGTTAGTTACACCATCAGGTTCCTCCGCTGAAGGTGCATCTGTGAGGTCCATGGGGAAAGCCACTTGGAGAGAGGCAAGGAGCTGGAGAAGGACTGCTACCTTTTCATCCACAACCAATAGACGGAATTGAAGATCTTCCACCCCCTGGAAGAGTTCAAAGACCAGGCTGAAGAGAATTGCCAGGCTATCTCGTAGTTGTGTGTCAAGGAAATATTCCAGTGGCTGGTTCTCGCATGGAGATGGTTCTCCCACAGTTTTCCCAACAGAGTTCGGACTTGGTGGAGGAGGAGGCCCAAACACTGGTGGATTAGGAGGAAGGCGAGAGGAAGAAGATGGCAGCTTAGGGACGATAGAGAGGCTATCAAAATGTGGGACATCAATAGCAGGTGGTGAAGGAGGAATTGGCTCGGGGTGAATAGAAGGAGAGGAGCCAGAGGAAGGTAATGCAGGAGGTGATACAAAGGGGCGGCGAGGTTTCCAAGGGGAGCCTCTGCGCGGGCTCCCTCGATGGCATGGAATAATTCTCGTCGAGTAGTAGGAAAGGGGTGCTAGGTGCATAAGGGAGTGGAAGGAATCCTGAAGCCGAACCAGGGCATTTGTGTGCATGCCAATCCCAGTGCGCTTCGACAAAGGATACAAAGGGGAGGGCCAAATGAAGCCTGCACAGAGACTGACGACAAGGATACAGATCCCAGCCATGAAATGAAGTTTGAGGGGAGGAAGGAGAAGTTTAATCATCGCCTGTTCCATGATAATGTCCATTTAATGTTGGCTTGGGGTGGCGGGCGATGGCACGAGCCTGTCACATGGCTCTGTGCCTCGCTGGTTGTGCCCCTCCTCCACGTCACGCCAGGTGTATCGCGATAGCACCCCATCTGGGGGCCATATGAAAACTTGTTATGTGTAGGCACTTGTTGTCATTTTGTTGGGCATGATGTGCCATTTTGTAAAACATCTACATCTTAGATGATGTTGAATACACACACACACATTTCATGTAACATTTTTTATGAATTTCATTGTTTCTTCATTTTATGTTGATGAATGTATGAATTTCAAAGTGTTTTTATTTCCACTCTTTTATATTATATATTAAATTGCAAGAAATAAATATAATATAAATGGATTTAAATGAGTCTATTCTCAATAGATAACTCTTATAAATAGTAAATATAAAAAACTTGGTATCTCTATTAAATGGTATACAATGTTGAAATTGTTTAAAATAAGACTCATGATCTCATCAACAAGTTGAGAAATGAAAGTCTATATTTTTTTAGTGAAATAAATTGGGAGACTATGTGGGGCCCCACTCTTTAAATATGAAAAATAATATTGCATGCTTAATTTCTTTAGGAGCCTAGTTGCTTCCAATAAAAAATTCATTATCCACTAGAAATTTGTCTATACAATGTCATCTTCATCACCTTTCATTTGCTTTCCTTTCCTTACCTTGCCTTGTCTTCCCTTTCCATGTCTAGCCTTGCCTTGCCTTGCATTTCTCTCCCTTGCCTTAACCTACCATGTCGTTCCTTGCCTTGACATGCCATGCCCTGCATTGTCTTTCCTTACATTGCCTTGTATTCCCTTGTCATTCCTCTCACTGACTTTCCCTTCCTTTCCTTTCCTTTCCATGCCTTGTAATTTATATTATATATCCTTCTAGGTTAAACACAAAATTTCAACTAATTTAACAATAAAAATTCTTCATATTGCTAACTCTGAGAATGCTTACTTATTACTCTTCAATAAAATAGTAACCCAATTTAGGTATCCTTGTTGACTGTACACCTCTAATTATTGATTCCTTTCACACGATTAAAATTCATACAAAACCAAAATGATGATTAGCATCATTTGAATACTTAAACAATGGCTTGAGCTTCTATACAATACAACATATGATATCTACCCTTCAAATACTACTCTATTATACTCTTTTACCAATTACTTAACATTTTCAAATTTATGTACAAAATGTATTCCATATTGTTGATACCACTAACTTATTCTCCTTTCAAAATAAAAATCCAATTAATTCCTTCATAACTATGAGAACCTATCATGGAAAATTTATTTATGACTGAGAAGATTATTTAAAAAAAATAATAAAAATAAAAATAAAATTAAGGTAACAAACACTTAACTGTAAAAAATATCAAATGATTTCAATAACCATAGATACCCTTATAGACATTTACACATAGATAGCACAAAAATATTTTAATAACATAGATAATATAAAACACTTTTAATAACAATAAAATTCTGAATTTCGTGTAATTACCATCTTTCAAATGGGTTGTGTATCATGTACACATTTTAGAAGATCTAGTCTAACCACAATTCATCTAAAAGGTACTTTCATTATGATATTCATAATTATAATTGTTTGTAAAAATATAGTTATTTTCATTGTTATAAAGAATTTATTTTCCTTAGAGTATCCCACAAGAAATCTGTCTCTATAATCATAAACACCATTAAATTATTTCCAAAGTGAATTAAATTCTAATCAATTTGTTTTCAAGTTGATTTAATAAGAAATTAATGGCATTCATGTATCATTTTTATTTTTTTTTGCTTAAAACAAATAATGCTTGTACTAAATGAACAAGTCTAATACCTAAAAATTACAATCAAAGGACTCATTAAGCATGTAATTATACAACTTCTTGTCCTATCTATATTAGATCAAAATAATTGCATGAGAATTTAAATGTCATTACCTAATCTCTCTTTATTCTTATATCTTAGATATATTCATAGTTGTGAAACATGAATTATCATAATTAATAGGATTTATATAGAGAGGAATGCCTTCCAACCATGGCAAGGTACCCACTTTGGTGAGTTCTAGTATGGTTTGCCATGTTGTCATTTCCTTTCCATACCTAGACTTAGACCTAGACCTTTCCTTTCCATGCCTTGCCTTTCTTTTCCTTGCCTTTCCATGTCTAGACTTGCTTAACCTTTCCATGTCTTGAATTTCCTTTCCTTGCATTGTCATACCTAGACCTAGACCTAGACATTGCCTTTCCATGCCTTCCATTTCCTTGCCTTGTCATGTCTAGCCTTTCCTTGTCATTCATTTCCTTGTCTTGGCTTGAATTGACATGCCTTGAATTTCCACCCCATACCTTGCATTGTCATGCCTTTCCTTGCCTTTTCATGCCTTTCCTTACCATGCCAGCCTTGCTTTTCATTTCCATTCCTTTCATTTCCTTGCCATGCCTAGACCTAGACTTAGACTTAGACCTTTCCTTTCTATGAATTTTCCTTTCCTTAGATTGTCATGTCTATCCTTTCTTAGCCTTGCCATGTATTTCTTTGCCTTTACATGCCTTGAATTACATTGTGTTTCCTTGCATTACCATACCTAGACCTAGACCCAAACATTTATTTTCCATGCCTTGCCTTGCCTTTCCTTGTCATGCCTATCCTTTCATTTCCTTGCCTTGTCTTTTTTTGACTTGTCATGTCATGCCTTACCTTGTCATGTCTTTCCTTTCCATGCCTTTCCTTTCCTTATCATGCCTTTCATTTACTTTACTTTCTTTTTCATACCTATACCTATACCTAGACCTTGTCTTTCCATGCCTTGCCTTACCTTTCCATGCCATGTCTAGCCTTGTTCATCCTTGCCACATCCTTCCTTGACTTGCCTTACCTTTCCTTGAATTGTCTTTCCCTGCCTTGAATTTTCATACCTATACCTAAACCTATACCTAGACATTTCCTTGCCATGCCTTGTCTTGTCATGGTTTAGGTCATGGTATAGGTCATGGTCTAGGTCATGGTCATGGTGTAGGTCTAGGTTTAGGTATAGGTCTAGGTCTAGGTCATGGTTTAGGTCTAGGTCTACACCTATGCCATGGTCATGATTTAGGTCTAGGTATATTGCAAATACGACCATGAATGGATTGAGGAGGTGAGTTTCAACTCATGATAAAAATCTAACCAGACCTATGATTGATGAACTGTCAATTGAACTAGATTGAGGGAACTGGATTTCAACTAGTATGTCCCCTTTGTTGTCATTTTGTTTCCCAGAAAAATGTTTGTTGGAGGATCTTCGGAACTAGGGTGATTTTCAAGAACAATGTGTCGGGTGATTGTGGGTAGCGAGGTCATGTGGACCTTGGACAAAAATATGTGAAGGAGCTTTGATAACTTTTTTATGTTGCTCAGTTTTTATTTTATGCCCCTGAACCAAATTGCCAACATGTCCCTAAATAGCTTGAGGAGGTGAGTTGCAACTCGCGATAAAAATTTAACCGAGTTTTAGATGGACGAACCGTTGGTTAAATTGGATTTGGGGCACTAGGTTTTATCTAGTGGAGCCCCACCATTGTCATTTTGTTTCCCAAAAAATAACTTGTTGGAGGATCTATAGAACTAAGGTTTTTCTTAGTGAGGCACAATGCAATTTCTGAACAAGAGATCGATTTTCAAGAACACTGTGTCGGGTGATTCTGGATTTCATGGTTGCATGTGTCTTGGAAAACCAGACATGTTGGATATTACGAAACTCCTTTATTCCATCAATTGCATTGGATTTGGGGAATTCAGTTTCATCTAGTGGGGACCCTCCACTATCATTTCATTTCCCAAAAAAGCTATCTTCGGAGGATCTTTGAAACCAAGGTTTTTCTTAGTGAGGAACATTACAATTTATGAACCAGAGGTCAATTTTCAAGAAAATAGTGTCGATAGATTGTAGGTAGCGTGGTCATTGGCCAAAACAACATGTGCGAGCTTAAGGAACTTCATTATGCCACTATGTTTGGATTGTATGCCCCCGAACCAAATTGTTAACATGTCACTGAATGGCTTGAGGACGTGAGTTGCAACTTTCAATAAAACTCTAACCAAGCCTTGGGTGGAAAAAATGCAAGTTACATTGGATTCGAAGCACTACTTTTTAGCTATTAGGGACCCTTTGTTGTCATTCTATTGTCTGGAAAAAAAATTCTTGGAGGATCTCTCGAACTAGGGTTTTTTTTCCAGTGAGGCACATTGAAATTTCTGAATAAGAGGTTGATTTTCAAGAACAATGAGCTAGGAAATTGTGGGTAGCATGGTTGTGTGGAAATTTTCCAAAAATATGTGTGGGAGATTACAGAACTCCATTATATCATTTGGTTTGGATTTTATTCCCCCCCAAAAAATTGCCAGGATGTCCCTAAATGGCTTGAGGAGGCGAGTTGCAACTCGTGATAAAACTCTAACCAAGCCTCTAATGGGAAAATCATTGGTTGCATTGGATTTGTGGCATCGAGTTTCAAATAGTGGAGCCCATATGCTATCATTCCATTGTTGTTGGGTTATGAAAAAGGTACAAATATCATCCTTATTCATACAGTTTGTGATACAATCTTGAGTGAATTTTCTGTTAATTATGGCTAAATACAATGGAAAATGATTAATATGTCTTCTAGTGATACTACTGAAGTCATGATGAATGAATTATGAAATATGGTTGGAATTGTTTGATTTTTCTACAGGATTGGTTAAATATTGTCAAAACCAAAATAGCAAAGGATATCTTGAATATGCATGAGCCATTGGAGGTTGAGGACTTTTGGCGCAAAAGCAGTTTTAAAGATGATTCAGTTTTCTATATTGTAACTTTATAATAAGTAAAGCAATCCTGAGGATATTTCGATCCTCAGCATGGCTTGATTTACTCAGATTATTGTATATATTGAGGATAATAGATCCTAAAACACAATCTAATAATTATGTTTAAGTATTCAAACTCAGAGTTACTCTGCACAAGTTGTTTTTGTGAATGATGTCCCAGCTATGAAGTTAATAAAATATTTGATCATTTTCACCATTTCTATATACTGAATTTCTCATAGCAGTGCTTCTAAGGACCAAGGGCCCAGTCTAAAGGAGCTATTGTTTCAGCTTTAATTGTATCAGTTTGATTTATGTTTTATGATTCAATTCCCTTTCACAATAGTTAAGCTGAATGGATAAGTGTGTTAATGCTTCCATATGGTTTGCATACAAAAGATATATATCTCTCGAGTGTTAATGATTATTGATTCCAATTTCCATTACTATAGTTTTTTGCTTAATAGTTCCTCACATTTTCATATGCCTTGTTCATTTTACTTAAGATTCGCATTAGTTGTTCCTTTCGAATAGGTCACAATTTCAATTCCTTTCAGTTAAAGTTACAATTGTTGTTCCTTTCCATTTAGTTATGATTGTTGTTCCTCACGATTAGATTACAATTGCAGTTTCTTTCTATTATAATAGTTCATTATTTCCTTTCCAGCAATTCAATTCCTAGTTAATAGTCAAATATGCAAGTCTTTACTCAAATTCAATCATTTCTTTTTAGTTAAATGAATTTATCAGGTTAGCTAGTTCCTTTTCATTCACAACATGTTAGCAATTATATTTCCATTATGTTAAATAAGATATTAATCTTAGAATATTTAAATGAACATTTGAGGAACTTGATTGTGGATAAACTCAGGTTTGCTTTAGCTACGCGATTTCAGCCTCTACAAGCTATCTTCATAGACTTTGTTGATGTTCTTGAGATAAAAGATGAATCCTTGGGTTGATAAATTAATGTTAAAACTAAGGTTGTTTTAGGACATCTTTAGACCCCAACAATTTGTCGAAAAATCATTTATTGGAGGATCTTCGGAACTAGGGTTTTGTTGAGTGAGGCAAAGTGCAATTTCTAAGCAAGAGGTAGATTTTCAACAACACTATGGTGGCTGATTTTGGGTAGAATGGTCACGTGGGACTTGGAAAACAGACATATGGGAGCTTATTAAACCATGGATGATTTTAGGGGCTAAATTTTGCTCATGGGCTAATTTTCCATGGTTTTTCCAAAAATGAGATTCGCTATTTTAAAAATGATTCGCCCAAATTATATAAAATAAAATTATTTTACCTTAAAAATCGCCAAAATTTTATAAAAACTATATAAAATCCTTAGAAATTTGAATATTTTTACAAAAATATCGCCAAACATTTATAGTTGGCATATGAAGGATAAGTAAGATTCGCCAAGGTTTCTACATTTTAAAATAAATTTCCATGCTTAAAATCATCCCTATATTAAACTCCATATTGCTACTCGTTCTGGATGCTAAACCCCCAGAACAAATTTCCAACATGTCCCTGAATGGCTTAAGGAGGCGAGTTGCAACTCACGGTAAAAATCTCTAACCAAGCCACTGGTAGATGAATCAACGGTTGTATTAGATTCAAGGGACCTAGTTTTAGATATTTTTTCCCCTATGATATCATTTCATTTCCCAAAAAATCATTTGTCGAAGGATCTATGGAACTAGGGTTTTTCTCAGTGAGGTACAGTGCAATTTATGAACAAGAGGTTGATTTTCAAGGAAATTGTGTTGGGAGATGATGGGTCACATGGGCCTTGGCCAAATAGATGTGTGGGAAATTATGAAACTTTTTTATGCCATTCATTTTAGATTTTATTCCCCCAGACCAAATTTCCAACATGTCCCTAAATGGCTTGAGGAGTTAAGTTGTAACTCGTGATAAAAATATAACCAAGCTTCCTATGTATGAACCGTCAGTTGCATTGGATTTCTGGCACTAGGTTTCGTCTAATGGGGCCTCTCCACTATCATTGTTTTTCCCAAAAATCGTTTGCTGGAGGATCTCTAGAACTAGGGTTTTTCTCACCGAGGCACAGTAAAATTTATGAACATGAGGTAGATTTTCAAAAACACATTTTTGGTTGATTGTGGGTAGCATGGTCACATGTTCCTTGGACAAATAGGCATGTAGGATCTTACAAAACTTTGTTATGCCACTCAAATTTTATTTTATGTCCCTAGACCAAATTGCCAACATCTCTGTTAATGCCTTGAGGAGGTGAATTGCAACTCATGAAGAAACTCTAATGGGGATTTTGATGGATGAATCGTAGATTGCATTAGATTTGGGGCACTGGGTTTCTGCTAATGGGGACCCTCCACTATCATTTTTTTTCCCATAAAATAGTTTGTTGGAGGATCTCCAGAACTAGGTTTTTGTTAAGTGAGGTGCAACATAAATTATGAAGAAGAGATTGATTTCCAAGAACACTATACCGAGAGATGGGGGGTAGTGTGATTGCATGGGCCTTGGACAAATAAACATGAAAAAGCTTACAAAACTCCTTTATGATGCTCAATTTGGATTTTATGCCCCTGGATGAAATTCCCAACATGTCCCTAAATCGCTTGAGGAGGCGAGTTGCAACTCATAATAAAACTCTAACTAGGCCATCGATGGACGAAATGTCAGTTGCATTGGATTTGGGGCACCAGGTTTTAGATAGTGGGGCCCTTCCATTGTCATTTTGTTTCTCGGAAAACCATTTCTTGGAGTATCTTTATAAATAGGGTTTTTCTCAATTCTTATTACATATGTTTGACAATTTAACACCTTGTAAGGCTAGACATGGCAAGGTTAGGCTAATATAGACAAGGAAATTCATGGAAATACAAGGCAATGAAATAAAAGGAAAGGAAAGGAATGGAAAGGAAAGGAAAGGAAAGGAAAGGAAAGGAAAGGCTAAGCAAGCAAAGAAAGGAAAGGAAAGGAAAGGAAAGACAAGGCTAGGAAAGGCTAGACATGGAAAGAAAATACATGTCATGGAAAGGCTAAGAAAGACAAGGCAAGGAAAGGAAATCCAAACCAAGACAAGCCAAGACAAGCCAAGGAAATAAATACAAGGAAAGGAATATAAGGCAAGGCATGGCAAGACAAGCAATCCAAGGCAAGGAAAGAAAGAAAAGGTAAGTCATGGCAAGGCATGGTAGGACAAGGCAAGAAAATAAAAGGTAAGGAAAGGCAAGGAAAGAAAAGGCTAGGTGAGGCAAGGCAAGGAAATAAATCCTAGGTAATTCTAGGCAAGGATAGGAAAGGCACACAAGGATAGGCAAGGAAAGGTAAGGAAATGGAGAAAAAGGCAAGGCAAGGAAAGAAAGAAAAGGAAAGGAATACAAGGAAAGGAATGACAATCCAAGTCATGACAAGACAAAAATGACAAGGTAAGAATAGGAAAGAAAAGGAAAGGTAAGGCAACGCATGGCAAGAAAAGGCAAGGTAAGGAAAGGAAAGGCAAGACAAGCCAAGGCAATGCAAGTAAAGGCATGGAAAGACAAGGAAAATCACGGTAATATAAGTTAAGGTAAGGAAAGGAAAGGCAAGGAAAGGAAAGGAAGGGAAAGGAAAGGAAAGACAATACAATACAAGGTAATATAAGGCAAGGAAAGACAAGGCAAGGTAAGGCAGGGAAATGCAAGCAAAGGACAAGCTAGGAAATTAAAGGCAAGGCAAGGATAGACATGGGAAGGAAATTCAAAGCAAGGAAAGGCAAGGAAATGCATGGAAAGGAAAGGCAATTCAAGGTGAGTCTAGGAAATACAAGGAAATGGAAGGAAAGGCAAGCCAAGCCAAGGCAATACAAGACAAGGCAAGGAATGTTAAGGCAAGGCAAGAAAAGGAAACAAAAGACTAGGAAAGGCAAAGAAAACCAGGCAAGGCTAGGTAAGGCAAGGCAAGGTCATGCAAGGTAAGGAAAGGCAAGGCAAGGAAAGGAAAGGAAAGGATATCAAGGATGGGAAAGTCAAGGAAAGGCAAGGAAATTCATGAAAAGGAAAGGAAAGGAAAGACAAGGGTAGGCAAGGAAAGAGAAGGAAAGTAAAGCCAAGACAAGTCAATCCAAGATGAGGAAAGGAAAGGAAAGGCTAGGAAAAGCAAGGCAAGGAAAGCAAGTTTGGACAAGGAAAGGAAAGGAAAGACAAGGCATGGAAAGGAAATGCAAGGTAATTAAAAGAAATTCAATCCAAGGCTAGGATAGGCAAGGACATCCAAGGTAAGGAAAGGAAAGGCAAGGAAAAACATGGAAATACAGGGCAAGGCAAGAAAAGGAAAGGTAAGGAAATATAATATAAGGTAGGGAAAGGCAAGAAAAGACTAGGAAAGCAATGAAATCAAAGTAAAGGAAAGGCATGGCATGGAAAGTCAAGAAAAGGAAAGGCATGGAATTTCATGGAAATATAAGACAAGTAAAGGAAAGGAAAGGAAATTCAAGCCAAACTAATCTAAGAGAGGCAAATACAAGGCAAGGAAAGGAAAAGAAATATAAGGCATGGCAAGACAAGGCAAGTCAAGTCACAACAAGACAAGGAAAGGAAATGAAAGGCAAGGAAAGATAGGGAAAGTAAAGGAAAGGATCCTTTTACATACCTATGTTCATTAAATTAGACCATAAGGATCACTTCTAATATTTATGGTCTTTGTTAACTTATCATTCTCAAAGTAAGTCAAGAAGTATCGTACCTTTAATGAGTTCTTACTTGGAATTTTTTGTATTTGGAGGTTTGTACTAACAACCAAGTTTGTAAAGTGGTATATATCTTCACATGGTCTATAATATTGAAATACATAACCACCTTTCATATGTATTCTTTCATCCTGTGTCAGATATTCTCTTTTAATAACCATCTATCCAATCATAAATTCAATTCCTTCAGACTTTGTTACTGATCACATGAGGGTCTACTTTCCCTCTAAAAAATGTGTCAGCCAATATTCAGTGCTCCATTCATTACCTCTTGGGGAAACCATTTTGTATATGTTCCTTGCATAAAATGGAGTGCCAACCCATGAGTCCATTAAATGACTAAAGAATAAAACATCGATGCTAGTTATTCAAAATATAATAGAAGGTTTCACCAAACCCGACAGTATGAGATCTGAGACATGATCATAATATCCTAAAATATTTGATTGGTCCTCCTCCAATTGGGATATTTCCATGGTTATACATTGGCCAATGGGTAGTGATACATAATCCCATCTATCAACCCGGTATGTGGATTCACAATCATCCCATTCATTACTACTACATGGACCACAGAAGCAAGAGATTTTTCTCATCCATATTTCAACTATTGCATTGTCTGATGTTCAAACTGAATGGAATCCATGAGTTCCCTACATTGTTTTGAATTCATACCACTATGATCGATATACATCGACCACCTCCAAAAAATATATGTGTACATGTTCTTTCCTAGGTGGTTGGTCTTCAGAGGTTCTTGTTCCCTGTCCCATTACTAAAGAACACCATTCAACAATGTATTTTGCATATCGAATGAGGGAAGTAGTTGTGAAATTCATTTTTTGTCTATGTAACACTCTTTTGATTCATTTTCCTACTCCATCATGCTCCCCTTTCTCATGCCTGGACTTAAAATAGTTTAAAATATGTGGTAGCTTGATGTTTTTGTGCAACATACACAAGCAGTTTTCAACTGGCATGTGAAACCATCTAACCAAATCGAATGTTGATCCATATATATGTTCTTCTCCTTAAGGTGATTGTAAAACAACTAAAATAAATTTTTTACATAGGCTAAGTCATGGAATCAATCATCGCTTATGTAGAAATGATACTCCTTCAATATAACTATGCTTTCTTTGTTACAATTCGGCCCATGCATGTATGTGTTATGAACCATTATACTAACCTAATCTAACTGATAATATTAGTTTTGAATCTCAATTTGCAGTTGAAGGGTGTAGTTCTTATCAAAATCAACCAATGATAAGAAAATACTAATGGGAAATGTATCTTTGCGTATTCTAAAATTATCATTCTTCCATCTATCCACATGGACATGTTGAACTTATTGTTTTGTATTTTCGATGAAGTCCTTGATGAAGTCAAATACTCGTACCTGGTAAGTCACCAATTTTTTTCTTTCTTTCCCTCTGTCAATATCATTTGTGACATATTTAAATATTTCAAGGAAACCTCCTTCCTCCCCAATTCATACCCATCGCTTACATGGATGCACTTACTCAATAATGTCATTCCACTGCACCTGTGGCATGTCCCATCTAAGAAATATTTTTGATAAAATGTACAATCCTATGGCCTTGTACAAAATATGGTTTGACTAAAGTCTCTAGATGATGACGACAACAATATAACTGAGCATTCATGCATAAGGGTGTTATGCAATACACGAAAAAAATATGTGTGTGTGTGTGTGTGACAATGTGTGTGTGTGTGTGTGTGTGTGCGCGACAATGTGTATGTGTGTGTGTGTGTGTGATAATAATAAACATACTCAAATGTGATATCTACAACAACATTTGTTACAAATTGTGTTTCTTCAAACATACCAAGGCTTCCATTTATGGAAATATATTTCTCCCAAGTTAAGTGCACTATGTACGATATCAACTCTCTCATACAATTTTGTATGTGTAATGTAAAGAAAGCGTTTAATATGGGGTTCATGGTCCCTATATATTCTTCTCAATTTTAGTACATCTTTTTGGTTGGAAGAAGACCTAGTGTTCTTATGCTATAAATTGTTTACTAGTCCTTTAAATGCTCCAATTAACTTCATTTCAGAACTAGGTAGCCTACTAGAGAAGGCCCAAAAATATGTTGGGACACCTGTGTCGAGGATATATCGTCTATTAGAATCATTTCTAAGGGTTTTGATATTTCATTACATGAGATTAGAGGTTTGTTGGAGAAAAATATGTTTTCTTGTGATCTTGCTAACAATTGATTATGACAAGACATGTCATACTGCATTAGGCTCTTTAGAACAAGATTTATTACCAATGTTTTTAAAAGAATCCACAAGGTTTCTAAAAATACGATGACTTGTTTCTAAAATTTTGACTTTTTTAATGCCTAAAATTATCCTAATGGTAGTCAAAATTCTAGATTTTAACAAAGAAAAAAATAATTGACAATTAGCGGCATCGGATTTTGGGTCAAAATATTCTTTAAAAATTTAATAAGAATGATAAAAAATATTTTGGTTAGATAACTTACCTTCAAGTGATTCTTGACCACTTTCATACACCTAGATGCGTTTAGGCATTCTTCTCTGCACACTACTCAATCTAGGTAGGGACGATGGACCTGTATTCTAGCACTCTTGATCTCCCTACTATGGAGTTAACAATATTGCAGTTCTTACCCGTTCAATCACTAATGGACCAATCCTAGGAGGAGAGTAGACATGCCCATGACCATTTTTTGGAAATTCTGACTATCCAACAAGAGGTTTCACCATAGGAACTTATTCGCCAGAAGGCTATGCACTAGTTTCCTCTCTAATTTCATCCATTCTATAATCATCTCCAAGAAAATCATCCATCATATGGTCATCCACAAAACATTTCCTGATGATATAGTGATGGGAGGTACAATAGAATTATGAAATCCATTTGTCTCTATTGAAATCCTAGGCTTTACTTGTGGTGATGGAGGAGAAAAAACAACATTTATTCCACTAGAAATTGGATTTCCCTCTTCTGAAAGCCTATGTTTTCACATACGTAGCCTGTTTTTTCCTCTTTTTATTCATTTACCTTTTCAATGGGTTTTTATTTCCTTTAGGAATTTCTACCTTGATTCCATAGGTTCCCCGTGTTTAAAGAGAAAATTTCTTTGAAGAACACCACAAAAAATCTATATTTGTATTTCAAAAGAAGAGACAACTAACAATTCCAACTGCACAAATTTTTCTTACTATTACACAAGAAGACAGAACTAACAATTCCAATTGGAAAAAAAATTCTTGGTATTACACAAGAATACACAACTAACAATTACAATTCCAAATGGATAAATTTGTCTTGGTATTACACAAGAAGACACAATTAACAATTTCAATTCCAATTGAACAAATTTATCTTGGTATTACACAAGAAGACACAACTAACAATTCGAATTGGACAATTTTTTCTTAGTATTACACAAGAAGACAAAACTAACTTTTCCAATTCCAATTGGACAAAATTTTCTTGGTATTACACAAGAATACACAACTAACAATTCTAATTGGACAAATTTGTATTGGTATTACACAAGAAGACAAAAATAACAATTCCAATTCCAATTGGACAAATTTGTCTTGGTACTACACAAGAAGAAACAAATAACAATTATGATTCCAATTGGACAATTGGTTCTTCCAATTCTTCCCACAATTGTCTTCCAATAGCACAAAATTGGCTATTGGCTTCTGCTATCAACAAAATTGGTTATTTTTTCTCCAATTCTTCCCACAAAATTGGATTCCTCTATCAATAATGAAATGCAATGGGGTCCCCTTCACCCACATATATGAATGGAAGAGGCCCTCCCCCTCTTCAGGATCTGGTGGTTCTTTAGGTTGAATTGTTGAGGTCATGAAAGTAGCAGTGGGGTATGCATCGATGATCTGTCTTCTTCCATTATTTTCTGAATCAGATTCTGAATTTAGGTTCAGATGTTTTTATTTGATATCAACCACCAATAACTATTTTGAGCAACATTCATCAGTGTTGTTCCAGGGGATTTTGTGGAAATCGCACCACTTTCCAATGTTCTTGTTCATATTTCTATTACCCTTCATTTCCTATGGATTGGTCTAGTTTTCTGGAGGTTGTTTGTTAGGGTCATCTTTATCATGCTTTGATTGTTGCAGATTTACAAAACTGAACTCTCATTTGTTCCGGTGCCTAATTTTTTTCTCGATTTTGACAACATATCGATAGGTAGCTCCAAGTGATGATATGTCTAGGAAATCCATTTTGGTTTGGATGTACCTATGCATAGCCTTGCGATATTTCATAACTAGAACTCACTTTGAGTCTTTGATACCCAACTTGGTGTGAAAGGTATGGAAATTATTTGTGAAATTTGGCACTTTTTGGGTCCTCTCTTGTCATAGTGTGTTCCATCTTTTGTACTGGTCATCATAGTTACCAATAGGGTAATACTGCTCCTTGACTGCATCTAGAAAAAATTCCCAAGTGGGATTGACCCCATATATTACAGACTCCTCTATGGAAATTTTCTCCCAGTAAGTTTCTCACTAATGTTTGACATGGGGGGGAGCCTTAAGAAGTGTGAAGGTGATATTTTTCCTGCCGAAAAAATTGTGAACGGATAAATAACCTTCTAGTAGATTTAACCATTTTTCTAGCGCATCTGCATCTATCTATCCTTCAAATACGAGAATATAAAAATTAAATTGTAAATTGAAAGGCAAGGTTCCTCCAAAGTGGCATCTTGATGAATATGCATTGGTTTTTATCAGCAAGCGTTCAAGGATGTGGGAAAAGTTCTCCATCATTTTGTCCATCTGTTGCATGAGAGCTTGCTCAAGCAATAAATTAATAGAATCATTTGCTTTGTTGTTTTTCTTTTCTTCCACCAACGAGGATTTCTTGGGTGTGCAAGAGATATTTTCCTCAATATATATAATCTTGAGACCTAACTTTATATACTCGAACCTCGTTAGGGACATGCACTAAAAAAATGAATTAAGAGTAGTATGCACTGATAACATTGATCCAGATTATTTTCGGCACAAAATGAGAGCAGAGATATAACACAAAAATATAAAAATATATTGAAAGAGAGACAATAATATAACAAATATATATCATAATTTAAAGAGAGTCACATATATAGTAATACACAATTTCTATTAATGAATGAAATGTACAAAATTGCAGAAATACAGAGTGAAAGACTCACTAGAATGGTAGCATCTTATCTCTGAGAAGAGATGTGACAGATACTCACATTCACAAGAAGATTATTGTTACAAGGAGGCTCCAAAGACATTTTTAACATAAATAAAATCCAAAACCATAACCCCAGAGGATGAAAATCCAACACTTTCGTGGACCCCGTTTTGGGTAGTTTGGTGTATCAACTTCACAAGGGGCATAACTTTGGTATACAATGTTCGTTTGGGGTGCATGATAGCTTGTTGTAAAGGTATCGACAAGGATACTAATTTTGGGGGCTCAATTAGAGCCTTAAGGTATTATTTAGGTGCTTGATCCTAACAAAACTTCATTTAGGATGGCCCCAAATTTTTAGGAACTGAAAACCCGCTAAAAATGGTAAATTCCCATAATATTTCTTTGAGTTAGTTGGAATATGTGGGTGGCCGCCAATATCCACCTGGATCAAGAAAAGAACAAAAAAATGTATGTTTTTGTTATATTTTCATGCATATTTCAGGCTTGTTCATGTTTTTGAGATATATGAGGTTCAGGAGTGTTCTTGGCGCATATAATAGACTAGCATGAACGTGCACACATTCTTGTTGGAAAGGGATGAGTGATAAACACACTCTTATTTCAAGTCACAAGAGAGCATGCATGCTTTTAATGAAACATATATAGAATTTATTGTAGACCAAACAATTTTATGAATAAATATGTATAGGGTTTGGGGACAACTAGGATCTAAGGGATTAAGATTGAAAGTGTTTCGAAGAATAGAGCAATGGTTAGAGCACCAATATTGAGGTGAAAGGGTTTTGGTTCCTTCAACAAGTGGTATATGCATAGTGCACTTAGGCATCTAGTGTGAATGGCGTTTGTTGTTGAGTATTCTACCCTACGGACTAATAAGCTAGGGCTCTAAACTTATACGCAGAAAATGACCCTTAAGATTTAACTTTTAACCTTCTACCCAAAATCTCAACCCCTTTTCGAGCAAACAATGGAAGAATCAACTCACCTTTTTAACGATGCTTGAAGTAGATCCTCCATTGAGCCTTCTATTTCCTTACTGTTGCTGCCCCTTCTACAAAGCTTCCTGCAATCAAGATAAGACTACACATGCATGCTACTGATCTAATAGGGGGTTAGAAATAAAACATAAATCAAATGACATAGATGAGATT
>JZKD02S0376140.1:202532-215142 GCA_000966675.3 Picea glauca | reverse complement strand
GGGGGGGGGGTGAATCAATTGTAACTCTGCTTAAACAATTTTATGCCTATAGAAATATTATTAATGTTCTCCAAGTGATCATCAAGATTATGCAAGTCATGAACAACAGGAATAATTAACATCAATCACACATATGATATACACAGAGACAAATATTCATGAGGAAACCCATAAAGGGAGAAAAACTCTTCTTCTTAGAATGATAGGAAGTATTTTATGTTCTATACATCATCAATCTTTGAGCACCAACTCAAAATGAGGCTAGATCCTCTTCTTTAACAAGATGCAACTTGTTGAGAGAACCAAGTCTTTGGTTTCTCTAGAACCCACTAGAAGGAAGCACCAACTCCCTGAGTGTTCCAACACCAACTGGATGGAAGCACCAACTTCTAGTCACACAGGCACCAACCTGCATAACAGAGAACAATGGTTCTCCCTTGCACCACCCTACCACCCTAGTTTTTCTGGTTGCAACCAAATGGAATCTACAACTCCTTGTGTTCAAGCACCCACTTGAAACTCTGAGGAAAACATTCCTCCCTAGCACCACCGTACCACCTTGAGATATAAATCTTTTATTTCTGAAATTTATTACAATGATTCAGTATTTGTCAATCGATTACCAGTCTCATCATTGTTCTTCTACATTGCTCTTCTCTGCCTGCATCAGTGTGTTCCTATTCGCATATTCTTGCGCTTAAGTTCTCGTATAGTCTATTTTTTTCAACATTTCTTCTTTATCCATCTTATGTTCTCCATCTCTACATTTTATCCCTTAGTTCATGCTGTAAGAATTCATTTCTTACAGTTCGACTACTTTTTACAGAGAAACAACAACCTCTCTTTGTCACGGCATTTTTCTTTTATCCCTGCTCTCATCATCCGTTACACTCCACATCTCCAATGCTCAAGTCGGGAATCTCAAAGAAATGATCAGGAATCATTATTCCAATGCTCGGGACCAATGATTCAACCGCTCAAGAATAATGATTTAGTTAGTGTAATTGAATCATAACTGATCAAGAAATCACGAGATGAAACAACAACCCTTCAATCAGATTCGATTTGATCAGTGTCGGATTATAAATGCAAAGGCATTTTTGACTTTTCAATGTGTAACCTCCTATGTGGAGCCTATAAGCGCTATTTCCTTTCCCTATCTTCTACTGATGTGACCTTGGTCAATGATATCATGTGACCACGTGATTGCGTGCATGGCCAAAGGTGGTTTGAGTTCAAACTATGTTTCGCCCCACAATTTACCTCGAGCCTCCATGTCTCCTTTCTCCAAAATCATGGTTTCAATTGCGGCCCTCCCTTAACTTTTTAAAGTTTACGCACCTTCAATCCCCGCAATGCAAAAAGAAAATTGATCTCACGATATTGACGGTTCTCCTCAACTGACAGCTTAGATCTATCATTTCAAGTTCTATGGATCAGATCTAACCTTCCTAAATCAAGGGTTGTGATTTACTTTGCGATTCGAGCTCTGGGAGTTTCAAATCTCAAATCGTGCTTTTCTCCATACACCAATCTTCCGGAGTCGATGATCTATGTACACCTATCCTTCTCAATCGATGAATCTATGGCCCCTTTCTTGATCAATGGTCGAGATCTAATTTGGGTCTCCGGACTTCTAAAATATCAAGTCTCAAACTTTACTTCCTCTCAAAGTATGCAGATTATTGCCACGTGTCCTTGTTGACATGGTCTACCACATGTCCTTGTTGATGTGGTCTACCACATGTCCTTATTGAGGTGGTCTGCTAACATGTGTGATATGTGTAGGTAGTGTAGTGGAGTTTGGAGGCAGAGCGCGATAGTGGAGTGTGATGTGTAGCATGTACTGGAGTGTGACATCAGAGCGCAGAGGTGGTATGTATGAGTGGTTTGGTGGTTTACTCAAAAGCGGGGTTAGGAAGTAAGTGGTAATGATCAAGGGGGTTCCAAGTTGACAAGAAGGTGACACGTATGAGGGTCCCACATGGAAAATACCACAAACTCAGATCCCCCCCCATGGTTAAAGGCAAAAAAGTCAGGGAGGTCCGATATGCCATGTTGACCATAAATCTGAGTGCCTAATTATCGGCTGTTGATTAGCACGCCCTTCTTCTATCTTATCCTATACTTCCACTTTAGAATGATATGACAACTGAAATTTACTTTGGATGATCTAACAGTCGAGGATTTATTTTGGCTCTCTGACTCTCCGGGCTTTGGGTATTTCAAATCTCAAACTGAAAAATTTTAAAGTGAGATTTTTCCATAGCATAACCTCCTCACATATTTAGACCTGAAATGAATGATGTTAATTTGATCAAGAGATTAGATCAATGGCTCGATCTGTCTGTGATTCATCTTTGCCTTGGATTAAATCCAATGACTCTCTATATTTTCTTATCCTATCCTTCCAATTAATTCGATCCAACGGTCGTGAAGACTCTCGACGTAGATCCACGATCAAGTATTTGATCCTGATCATGTTTCTATACTGCACTTTCCCTTCTGAGATTTGATCTCTGCATACTGTCCGCTTCTCCTCCTGAGATTATTCTTTTCCTATTTTCCATTGTCGCTTGTTGTTACAGGGGCAAACCCAGGGTTCAACGCTACAACAAAACACCAACAAAACCCTAACTATCAGCCCTTTCAGCAACACCTATGAAGAAGATGAAGTCTCACCCAAGGTAGAGGTAAGGGGGGTTGCAGGACTCAAGTGTTTGCAACCTACCTAGGACATGGATCTTTGATCAAAGTTCTTAATAGAGAACTTAGCATTTAACATTCATTATCATTTAACCCTTATTCACATCATAAGAAAAACCCTAATTACAGAGCAATGCAGTATTCAACAACATCTAACACATCCAAGAACTTAGCATGTAGAATTAGAGCATATATAGCATTCATTCACATTAATAAGCACTAAGCTAATATATTAGATGCATCTAACATACATAAAGATGACATCATTAAGAATAAATCACATCAATCACACAAAGCAACCATAACACAATATATACGTGGTTCACCCCCAGCGTGGGCTACGTCCAACCAATATTTGTCTTATTTATTGTCTTATGTCAATATTATTACATGCACAGAGCCTCAAAACCAACTCCGCATAGGATAGGAGATCTGCACGCACCTTGCTAGATACTCCTCCCCCAATCTTGGCAAAGCACAAAGCCTTTCTTACAATCACTTGCACTAAGACCTACAAGTTCTCAATACACAATATGCACAGATCTAACCCAATCACATATATCCAACTTCTTACATCACTTTCACTTAGAACAATACAACACTTAGCACCACATACCTCTTAGGACTAGTCACTTTCTTACATTGCCTAAATATATGTTTATACATTACAAAAGGGGTGTAAGCATGGGTAAGACCCATGGGCCAACATCCCATACCCGTTAGATAAACTCTAAACAAAAAAATATCGCAAAGGGGGGTGAGATGCTATGAGCTCCACTTCACCTAGCGCTTTGTCTTCAAGCATCCTGTCAAAGTCCCCAAAATTGGTCAAACATGATCGGCGTTTCCACAAAACCTGGTCAAGGGCCAACAGGCTCCCAACACTCACCTGTGACTCTCTCCGAGTCACTCTGATCTGGGTAACTCTACCTCAAAGGCCTTGAGCTGCCTTGACCTATTTCTTTGTCAAATCCTCCTACTCAGTGAACTCTTGAATAAATTTCTCAGACATCAGTCCTTCCAAGCGATGTTCTATCATTGTGATTACTTGTTCTAGTTGTGCACCTTGTCCTTCAATCTCCTCAAAAAGTGTGTAATATTCATCCTATACTGGTTGGAGCCTCTTGGTCACTTCCATGAATTTACTCTAGATGGCATGGACCTCTTGTTGAACCATGCGTTGTTCCTGTGACCTTTTCATCCTCTCGCCCAGTGATTGTAGCTTCAACTGTGCTTGCATTGTTGCTTCCTGTTTATTTGCCTCCTAGAGTTGTGACTCCAATTTCCTTAGTTCAGGGTCCTCTACAAGGTGCTCGTAGGTCTGTGCACTTTGACTACTAAGTTTCTTGCATTCCAAGGTCAATGCTTTGATTCTTTCAACTGCACTCCTGGAAATTTTCTCTCTTTGATCTCATGCTTCCTGTAGAGTGCTTGGCATGGCTTGTAGTTATATTTCTGCTATTTGTGCTTGGAGCTGATGAATAGCTACAGCTAGATTCCCCACCTGGTTCTCAGTGGTTTCTTCTTCCATCTGTGTTAGGCCCATCATAGAGTGAATTGATCTGGTGACTCCTTCTTTAACTCCCATCTACTCTGCGAGTAGTTTTTCTTTCTCCTTTTGCATCTGCACTCTATCCTCTGCAAACTTCACCTGGAGGTCATCTTTTTCTTGTTGTGCAACTCGATGTTTTTCTATGGATTCATCCTTTGCTTTCTTTAGGGCCTTTGTGGCCTATTCTTTTTCCTCCTGGACATGATGAAGGAGAGCCTCTATCGAGTCTGCTAGTATTTGTAGTTGGGTAGGCTCATCTCCTACTTCTATTTCCCCTACTAAAAAAGGTGCAATAGGCACTACGCAGCTCGAATAAAGAGCATGTTGTACCCCTTTGAGCTCTACCTCGATCCTGTCAAACATTGTCTCCTGTTTGGATTCACTTCACTGCAATATGTCCTCTGAGGTATCTGATGCAGCAGAAATGATAAGGCCAATGTCATCCACCATGAGCACAATGTAAAATGAAGGTTTATTGGCTTTTAACTTCTTCCGCGATGAATGTTTCATCGAGGAACCCTTTATTTTCTTGGATGTTTATATCTCTATCAATGGATATTTAGGAGGTGTTACTTCACCTTGCTTCTACTTGTCTTCTTCCCATTCATCCTCTTCTTTGTCTACTTCATCACCTCCTCCCCCTTCAGGTGAATCTAATGCAATCTCTTCTGATGTGTTGTTCAGTTCTTGTACATATTCCTTCTTTTTCTTCCTACTGGTATTGGGTGCATCATATTCTTCGCGAGTGACCATAGGGCTTCTAATGAGGTCCAAGTCAGAGAGTTATTCCTGGTCAACTAGTATAAGGAACTTCGCAAGCCATTTCTTGGTTATTTTTTCTATGTCCTCCTCTGTGAGTTTGTACTAGGACTGGAGCTCTTATTTATGTTTGTCTTTGCACACAGTGATATAGATGAAGTGCCTATCTACGTGGAACTTCACGATTGGCTTGAACCTATGAAGTGTGTTCAGTGTCATGTGAGGGAAGGATTCAATTCCCCTCTTCAGCTGCAGATAATAGGTGTGGAACACCATGTTTTATTGCCATTTTTTTTCCATGTCACTCAAATACCATAGCGTAGTGAACTTCACAACTAGTAGTTTAGATGGCTTGATTTCATGGAAGGTCGCTCCTTCCAGCATATCCCAAGCAATGAAGGAAATGAGAATCAACAACCAACTAAAATGAAACTCATATCCCTGATCCTAAGCTTCACAAAACTCTTGCTATAACTAGTTGATGAGGTAGCTCGCCCATTTCATTTGTAACCCTTCAACACATTTTCCTACAAGGTCGACGACAAACCCCGTGACCTGCATTGGCATATTCTTTCTGATGATATTACCAGTGATCAATTGCAAATCTAGGTGCATTGTGCCATTCTAAATGGAGGCTACCTTATAGCCTCACTTCCCCTTCTCTACATCACCATGGGTATCTTTTATTGTCTATTCAAGGGCGTGATATGCAACCTTCCCTGGGTAAAAGGCTTGTGGATCTAGTCCTTGCATGCTCAATCCGGTGATCCAATGGATCAATGTCAGATCTACTGTGATGCGCCTATCCAACCATAGGTAACCACCATGGAAGCACAACAATAGGATTTTAACAAAGGCGTTAACCTCCTGATGTTTGTTGAAGTGTGGTAACTTCATTACATTGAGGATGGTCGATCTTGCAATGTCCATGGTCCACGGCTGGGGGATTATATTTAACTTCTTCCCTGTTTTCTTGGTCAAATACTTGTGTGGTGCGAGCATTCCATAGTTTTCATGATATCTTGAGTTGAATCCATTGATCTTAAGCATTATAATCCTCTCCAACTATGGTCCTACTGCACATATTCCCTCGGGAGGTACAGAGTGATCAATGTGTAGTCGAAGTCCCTTGGGATGTTTTCACGACTCACTTCACCAACTAGAGGCGGGATATATTCGGGTAGGATTTATGGGATGAGCTTCTCATTCGCTAAGTCATCACGATGCTTGGTTCATTTCTCTGTCGCAGTTCGGAAGGGCCCAAATCGATGTGCAGTCGATGGGGATGCTTGTACTCCTCTTGTCAACGAATCTTGTGCTCCTGCGGACATGACCTTCTCAGCCATTAGGTCTATGAGAATATCTTCGATGGATTTCTCTACTGCACTAAAGTCACCCAACATACATGTTTGATATCTGATATCTCAAGTCGGTGAACAAATAATCAAGGTAGCAGAATGGATGGTGAGGTCTGAATAAGCACAACACGGTAATAATCAACTCTCTATGGACTCAAATAATCACGATTGACAAAAGTGTCCATGGTAATACATTTGATGGGTTAAATAGATAACATCATAACGGATTCTTCCAACAGGTAGGAACTCCTCAATCAATGCAACTCCATCCGTTATGGTATGGTCCCAATGGTCCAATGGTGAACGTTCTGGAAATAACTATGTTTCTAGCTATTTTAGAGCGTCGGTCTAATGGTCAGGATGCCTCCAATGGTCATATCGCTTCGCAATGGAGAAGTTCCAGTTGGTGTTGTTCTGCTATATCGGTGAGGTTCAAGTTCTGCAAGATTTCCTTCTACGAAGTCCTCCCTGAAACCTCTTGCAATTTTTCTAGCTTTTCTTTCTTCTTACTGAGTTTTCTATCTTTCTTTCCTATGATCTACGTCTATGGATTCCTCTTTACATTATTGTTCTTATATTTTCTTAGCATAGTAACTTCACACTGCTGAGGATATTTCACAAGGTTCAAGGAGAATACTTATTCTCTTACTACTTCTGGAGTAGGTGCTCTACTCTTCTGCATGGATAAGTTCTCTAAGTCTTCTTGTGTTCTTTCAACTTCGACAGCCAAGTCTCTGGCCCTTAGTTTCTTCAACTTGTCCTCCTATTCTTCTAGTAATCACGCTATTCTCCTAGCCATGAAATCCCTTAATTCTTGTTTTTTATGTTCTAGATCTTCCTCTTCTTCTCTCCTTCGGATCTGATCTCTCTCTATCCAAGTCTTTCCTAAAAAAAGTGTAAAGGGTGATATTCTCAGCAAACTTAATGACCTCAAATTCTTCTTTTGTCGATAATCCATGAGAAATCATAGGTACATGGGTAAGTCTTCCACATAGAGTTATCATCTTTCCTTTAAACAATCCTATTCCTCCCAATGAAGGAACCATGGCAAGCTTTCCTAATATTTCCCAAGTATTTTCTCTAATAATGTTCACCTGTGTTTCTGCATCCAATACACAGTCTATGTCGAAGACTCCTATTCTTGTTTCTATGCACTCTTTCTCTTTTAAGATCTCTGATAAACTGGTATATTTGTGATCATTCACTGTTTCTTTCATCTGCAATAATATAGCCTCTGATTCTTTCTAGTTTTTTAGCATATTCTTAGTCTCTTGGCCTTCCTCAGGGTTTTCTTGTCTCATATTCATCTTTTCAACTTTAGCAATCATTCTAGAAAAATCTAAAACTTCATGTCCAGTAGCTTTACAATAAAGGAAAATAATACTTCTACCAATACATTCCTTAGCAAGATGTCTCATTCTTCTACAACTATAACAAAGATTCAATCATCTCTTTCTCTTAAACAAAACCCAACCTTTCCTATACTACGCACTGGGATCACAGTGATGGACCTACAAAAAATTATTTCTAGGATCCTGCATCCACTTGTTATTCCAACAATTCTTTCTATGCATAGGGATAACATATCTTTCACTATTTTTATCATATCTATTCATATCATATCTTCTTTCTTCTAGTTGTGCCCTAGTTTTCATACTAAGACCAAATCTACTAAACATACCTAGATCCATTCTTTTGAAGAAAACAACAATCCACTTATCTTACCTTTATCAGAGCACAAAGCTTTAAGATCTTACCTCTTTTCATCAGATCAGACTTATTTTCTTATCATAGAGCTTCACAATTCAAGTAGAGTATTGAGCACTACAACAACAAATCTACACATACAGATTTCTCTTTTCTTTAGTTCCCAGCAATCATAGTTTCAGGTCCTGGCAATGAAACCATTTGTTGGCACAGGGTCAGACTCAGGGTTCAACACTACAAAAACTCACCAACAAAACCCTGACTACTAGCCCTTTCAGAAACCCTTGCGAAGTAGATGAAGTCTCACCTGAAGTAGAGGCAGGGGGGGTTGCAGGACTCAAGTGTCTGCGACCTAGCTAGGACACAGATCTGTGATCACAGTTCTTAACAGTGCACTTAGTAGTTAACATTCATTATCATTTAACCCTTATTCACATCACAGGAAAAACCCTAACTATAGAGCAGCGTAGTATTTAACAATATCTAACACAACCAAACACTTAGCATGTAGAATTAGAGAATATCTAGCACTCATTCACATTACTAAGCACTAAGCTACTATATTAGATGCATCTAACATACATAAAGATGAAAGCACTAAGAATAAATCACATCAATCACACAAAGAAACCATAACACAGGATATATGTGGTTCACCCCCAGCGTGGGGCTACATCCACAAACTCTCTGTCTTCTTTATTATCTTTTGTCAATCTTCTTACATGCATAGAGCCTCAAAACCAATTTCGCATAGGACGGGAGATCTACACACACCTCACAAGATCCTCCTTCCCCGATCTTTGCAAAGCACAGAGCCTTTCTTACAATCACTTGCACTTAGCACTGCAAGTTCTTAATACACAATATGCACAAATCTAACCCAATCACATAGGTCCAATCGCTTACATCACTTGAACTCAACACAATACAACACTTAGCACCTCATACCTCTTAGGTCTAGTCACTTTCTTACATCACCTAGATATCTATTTATACATTACAAAAGGGGCCTAAGCATGGGTAAGACCCATGGGTTGACATCCTATACCTGTTACATAAACCCTAAACCTAAAAATCCCACAAAGGGGGGAGAGATCCCATGATCTCCGCTTCGCCTGGCACTTCACCTTCGACCAGCCTGTCGAAGTCCCCAAAATTGATCAAACATGACCAACATTTCCACAAAACCTGGTCAAGGACCAACATCATTATTGTTCTTTCCATCAATGACAACCACACTCTTCATGTAAAAACATGCCAACAATATCCCCCTTTGGCATTGATGGCAACCCTGAAAGGTTGCACTATTCCACTTAGACCTCCAACTAAAGCATCCATACCACACCTTTTCTCCCCCTTTGACATCAATGTCAAAGAAAACATGCTCCCCCTGAGTTGTTGCAGTACTTTTTTGGAGGTATCATATATTCAACCAACACATACTCCCCCTGACAGGATGGACTCTCTTAGGTGAGAGAAGGGATGACACCCAGCTTCTGACAGAGATATTCAAATGGTGTCTTGGCTAGGGGTTTAGTAAATATGTCTGCAATTTGTTATGTGGAAGGAATGTAATTCAGCTGAACAACTCTATTTGTAACCTGCTCTTTGAGAAAATGATACTTTATTGGTATATGCTTCGTCTTTGAATGGAGAGCAGGATTCTTCAAGACACTAATGGCATTGGTGTTATCACAGTGAAAGTGAATGGGATCAATATAAGTTACCTTCAAATCTACAAGAGTTTCTATCATCCATAATATCTGAGTGCAACAAGTAGCAATAGAAATGTACTCTGCCTCTGTAGTTGATAATGAAATAGATCCCTCCTTCTTACTAAGCCATGCTACTAACAAATCACTTAAGAAGAATTCACCTCCACTGGTGTTGTTTCTCTCATCCATATAGTTTGCCCAATCAACATTTGAATATGCAGTTAATTGAAAATTCTGATTTCTAGGATACCAGAGACCATAAGTCATTATACCCTTCAAATATTTGAATATCCTTTTGGCAGCTTCTAAATGACTTTGTTTAGGAGAAAACTGATAACGACCTACCATTCCAACAACTTGCATTATATCAGGACAGGATGTTGTGATGTACATAAGACTTCCTATCATTGATCAATATGTTTTTTGATCAACATCAGGTGAAATATCATCTTTACTGAGATTGCAACCAACTAACATATGTGTACTAACAGGAGAGGAATCTTCCATCTAAAACTTCTTCAACACCCCTTTCAAGTACTTTTCTTGAGAGATAAATAGCCCTAAAGAACTCTTATTGATTTGTAAACCAAGAAAATATGGCATTTCTCCTATCAAGGACATCTCAAACTCAGTTTGCATAGAATTAGAAAACCATTGACCTATAGTGTCATTAGTACATCCAAAAATAATTTCATCTACATAAACCAAAACATCTAATAAATCATCACCTTCAGACTTAATGTATAGATTACTGTCAACAATACCTTTCTTGAACCCTTTGTCCTATAGAAATTTTTCCAGACTATAATACCAGGCTCATGGTGCCTGTTTCAGTCCATATAATGCCTTTTTCAATTGACAGACATAGTCAGGATTATCTGTTAGTGAAAAACCTTCAGGTTTCTCCACATATACATCTTCTTCTAGATCTCCATTAAGAAATGGTGACTTAACATCCATCTAATATACTTTAAAGTTCTTATGACATGGATGGACAAGAAACGTTCTAATGGATTCCAATCTTGCCACTGGTGCAAAGGTTTCATCAAAATCTTGTCCTTCAACTTGTGCATACCCCTTACATACCAATCCGGATTTATTCCTAACAATTTGTCCTTGTTCATTCACTTTATTCTTAAACACCCATTTGGATCCAATTACATTCTTATATGTGGGTCTAGGAACAGGCTCCCAAGTATTGTTCTTCTTAATCTAATCTAGTTCCTCATTCATTGATTTTAACCAATTTACATATTTATCGTCTTCATTAAAGTTATTGGGTTCCACCATGGATATGAAGGCTATATGTTATTGCTCGGTGTCTTTGATTATCCTTCTCCTGGTTTTTACACCTTTGTCTTTCTCACCAATTATCTGACTTGCAGGATGATTCTTTTGATTAATTATGGAGGGAGGATTTGATGTTGTATGTTGATTTGAGTCTGCCTAAGTATTTGTATCTTCATTTGACTCTGATTCTTCTCTTTCTGATTCTTAGACCTGTTCATCTTCAACTTCAACTATATCCCTTGTTGTTGATTCAACACAACTTACATCTTGTACCAGGATTTCTTCATCAACTTTTATGTCAATAAAATCAACCAATTTATGCAATCTCTTATTATAACATATGTATCCATTACTGTTTGTAGCATACCCTAATAATATACCTTCATCAGCCCTGTCATCATATTTGCCAATATTTTCATCATTATTCTTGATATAACACTTACCCCCAAAGACTTTAAAATGCTTGATTGAAGCAGTTCTTCCAAACCATAGTTCATAAGGAGTCTTGTCACTTTGTGGCATGAGATGGGATTTGTTAAGAATATGTACAACTGTATGAATTGCTTCTACCCAATATGTTTGAGCAATATTCTTTTCATTCATCATTGATCTTGCCATCTGCTGAACTAATCTATTCTACCTCTCAACTACTCCATTTTGTTGTGGATTCCTTGGAATAGTATACTCTCTTTTGATCCCATGTTTATCACAAAACTCTTTGAAGTCCCTTGAAATAAACTCTCCTCCTCTATCATACCTTACTGCCTTCAATATTTTACCTCTTTGATTCTTAGTCAAAGCCTTAAACACTTTGAATTTTTCAAATGCTTCAGACTTTTCTTTTAGAAAGGCAACCCATGTAGGTCTAGAATAATCATCAATAATTAACATGAAGTAATTTTATTTTCTTGTACCTTCCTTCCTTGATGGTCCACATAAATCCATATGTACTGACTGAATAAGTTTCTCTGTTGATGCAAAGTTCTTAGATTTAAATTGTGTCCTCGTAAGCTTTCCTATTTGGCAAGGTTTTCATACAAAATCATATGGCTTTGATATTTTTCGAAGATCTTTTACTGCCCCACTGTTTCTAAGTTTGATTAGATGATCAAAATTTGGGTTCCCAAGTCTCCTATGCCATAACCAACTTTCATCATACTTGCTTAAGTGACATTATTCTTTTTCTTATTTCAAAACATAGACATTGTTTTTTGTTCTTATGCCTTTTGCAATCAACTGTCCTGAATTCACAGATTGTATTCTACAATCTTTAGAAGTGAAAACAACTTTACATCCTCTATCACAAACTTGACTAACACTAAGTAGATTATGTTTCAAACCATCTACAAACAAATTTTAAGAACCAAACATCAATATAGCATAGAAAAACCTCAGGAAAAGTACTCATCGCCTTGAAAAAGAGATAATTTCATATAATAAGCCTCTTCGAGGGGGCAACCTCCTTTTACCCCACTTAAATGTTCAAGTACAAGATGATTCAAAATTAAAATGTCTCCTTGGTA
>JZKD02S0376140.1:183559-199734 GCA_000966675.3 Picea glauca | reverse complement strand
ACATTACTAATCTAAATTACAACTAATGGCCTAAATCCGACATAAATAAAATAACATTACTAATCTAATATGCCCCAATTAAGGGGTAATGAGCCAATATTAGGGCTTAACAACAACACATCGTGATCTTTCCCTTTGCCATTACTTAAACTTACCATTCCTTTAGCTTTGATTTTTCTTGGTTCATCATTTCCAAAGGTTACATTTCCCGATTTTCTTTCACTTAGAGAAAAAAACTTACTTTTGTCTCTCATCATATGTTTGGAGCATCCATTGTCAATATAACAACGTTTATTTTGTATTTGACCTGACAGCACTAATCCACACTTGTCATTTTATTTCTTCTTCCAAACCTTGACATTTTCAGTGGAGGGATTCAAATCTAGCTTATAGTTCCTTAAGAGACAGTCTGTAGCTTTATGTCCATAATTATGGCAAGTGTAACATTCTGGTTCATTGAATAAAGGATCATAATGATTGTTATGCTTAACCTATGTCCTTTTCCTAGCCATCACATGATTTGCACTCTATGGTTGTTTGTTACTTGGTTGTCTCATTATTTGTTGTGGCAGATATCTATTCCTTGGGTGTCTTGATTGCTCATATCTAAATCTTAAAGAACAATTTACAGCTTTGTGACCAAAGTTAGAACATAAAAAACAACATCCATAGAAAAATCCTTTGTACCTGGAAAATGGTTGTCATCTTTGCGCATGTCAATTTCTTTGTTCTACAGAATCAATTCTAGTACTTTTCTTTCACTCTTACTTGGCGGATGATTATCTTCCTTTGTTTCTCCATATTTGTTGTTGTCAATGAATGTAGATTTGACAAACTTGATGGATTGTTTATTGCTTGGATGACCACTACTTGATACTTCTTCATAACCCAAACCAATTTTCAAATTTGGATTCCTTTATTGATTCAGAATGGTGGCTAATCCTTCTGAGGCTTTGATGCATGTTAGATTTTGATGGTATAAAGCCTGCAATTTCTCTAGATCTTTTCTAACAACCACTACTTCAACTTTCGGAGCTTCACATCTTACCTTCTTCGCTGCTAATTTTTGTTTTGCAATATCTTCTATTTTATTTGCTTCTTCTAATTCTACTTTTAACAAAACAAAATATTCACTTGGTTCTTTACCATTCTTTTCAAACTGCATCAACAATTGTTTTTGTTTTCTCTTCTTAAATATGAGTCTATTAATTTCTTCCAAAGAATTGATTAATTCACCTTCCATATCAACCATAGCTTCTTCGTCATCCATGTCACCTCATGTGTGTTCATCATCAATATATCTCATAGACATAATCATAAAATCATTCACTTTATCTTCACAAGATGAATTTCTATCTATGTCTTCTAAGGAGTCAGCATTGTTTGCAAACAAACTTTTCTTTTTACTATATTTCTTAAATTTGTATTTCTTTTCATCATCAGAGTTATGTTCCTTTTTCTTGTGACAACACTTATATGAAAAATGACCTATCTTACCACAGTTGAAACATTTGAAGGGAAACTTGCCTTGGTACTTGCCTGATCCTTTCTTTAGTCTTCTCACAAATTTTACTTCAATTTCATCAGGCTCAGAATCCTCACTCTTATCTGATTTAAATGATGCTTCTCTAGAGGTGGGTTTATATTTACTAATCCTCATTTCATAAGTAGTTAGAGTTCCTAGAAGTTGATCAATAGACAAAATCTTAAGATCATTCATTTCTTCTATTGTAGAAACTTTTGGATTAAATCTATTTGGTAGAGATCTTAAAATATTTTGAACTAAAAGTGTGTCTTCAATATTCTCACCAAGACCCTTTATGTCATTCACAAGCTCCTCAAATCTTAAGAAATATTTATTAACTGTTTCATCCTCATTCATCTTTAGTTGTTCAAATTTCAATCTATATGTCTGAAGTTTGACATCTTTTACTTTCTCATTTCCTTCATAACTGCTAATGAGTTTATCCCACATCTCTTTGGCAGAATCAAGTTGCATTACATTTACAAATTCATCTTCAACAAGCCCACTCAAGATAAAATTCATTTCCTTTGCATTAAAACTAAATTCTAACTTATCATATTTGGAAGCTATCACAACAAGTTTTGTATATTCAGTCTCCACAACATCCCAAACATCAGCACCTAAGGCCATAATGTATGTTCTCATTCTAACCTTCTAGAAAGAAAAATTTGTTCCATCAAACAGAGGAGGCTTATTGGTCAAAGTTTCTTCATGACTTGTCATGTTTAAGCTTAATGATCTTCCTTTATCTAAAAGGAACCCACTCTGATACCAATTGTTGGAAATACTAAGACAACTAAGAGGGGGGGTGAATCAGTTGTTACTCTGCTTAAACAATTTTATGCCTATTGAAATATTATTAATGTTCTCCAAGTGATCATCAATATTATGCAATCCATGAACAATAGGAATAATTAATATCAATCACACATATGATATACCCAAAGACATATACTCATGAGAAAACCCATAAAGGGAGAAACCAATCTTAGGAAGTCTTTTATGTTATATACATCATCAATCTTTGAGAACCAACTCAAAATGAGGCTACAACCTCTTCTTTAACAAGCTGCAAATTGTTGAGAGCACCAACTCTCTGGTTTCTCTAGCAACAACTAAAAGGAAGCACCAACTCCCTGAGTGTTCCAGCACCAACTTCCGGTCACACAGGCACCAACCTACATAACAAAGAACAATGATTCTCCCTTACACTACCCTACCACCCTAGTTTTTCTGGTTGCAACTAGATGGAAGTTACAACTCCCTATGTTCAAGCACCCACTTGAAACTCTGAGGAGAATAGTTCTCCCTAGAACCACCCTAAGATATGAATATTTTCTTTATGAAATTTCTTACAGTGATTTAGAATTTATCAATGGCTTACCAGTCTCATCATTGTTCTTCTATACTGCTTTTCTCTACTTGTATCAATGTGTTTCTATTTGCATCTTCTTGTGCTTAAGTTCTCATACAGTCTGGTGTTTTCACCATTTCTGCTCTATCCAACTTATGTTCTTCATCTCTTCATTTTCTCCCTCAGTTCATGCTGTAAGACTTCATTTCTTACAGTCCAACTACTTTTTACATAGAAACAACAACCTTTGTCTATCAATGAATTTTTCTTTTATCCCTACTCTCATCATCCGTTACACTCCGCATCTCCAACGCTCAAGTCAAGAATCTCAAAGAAATGATCAGGAATTATGATTCCAACACTTAGGAACAATGATTCAAATGCTCAGGAAAAATGATTCATTTAGTGTAACTGAATCCTAATTGATCAATAAGTCACGAGATTAAACAACAACCCTTCGATTGGATTTGGTTTGATCGGTGTTATTGGATTATACATGCAAAGGCCATTTTTACTTTTCAATGTGTAACCTCCGATGTGGAGCCTAGCAGTACTAGCTCCTTTCCCTATCTTCCACTGATGTGACCATGGGTGATGATATCATGTGACCATGCGATTGCGGGTGTGGTCAAAGGTGGTTTGAGATCAAACTATGTTTCACCCCGCAATTTACCTTGACCCTCCATGTGTCCTTTCTCCAAAACAGTGGTTTCAATTGCGGCCCACCCTTAACTTTTTAAAGTTTGCACACCTTCAATGCCTACAATGTGATGGGATCGTTAATCTCATGATATTGGCAGTGCTCCTAAACTAATAGTTTAGATCTATCCTTTCAAGTTATGTGGATCAGATCTAACCTTCCTAAATCAACAGTTCTGATTTACTTCGTGATCCGGGCTCTGGGAGTTTCAAATCTCAAACCCTTGTTTTCTCTGTATGCCAATATTCTAGAGTCGATGATCTATGGACACCTATCCTTCTCAACCAATGGCTCTGCGGCCCCTTTCTCTATCAATGGTCAATATCTCCTTTAGGTCTTCGGACTTATGAAACCTCAAGTCTCAAACTTTACTTCCCCTCGAAGTATGCAGATTACTGCCACATGTCCTTGTTGACGTGGTCTGCCACATGTCCTTGTTGGTGTGTTCTGCCACATGTCCTTGTTGAGGTGGTCTATTGATGTGGGTGAGATGTGTAGGCAGTGTAGTGGAGTCTGGAGGAAGAGTGTGGTAGTGGAGTGTGACGTGTAGCAGGTAGTGGAGTGTAATGTCAGAGCGGGGAGGTGGTCTGTATTAGTGGTTTTGTGGTTTACTCAAAGTGGGGGTTAATAGGTAAGTGGTAATGAGTGAGGGGGGTCTGAGTTAACATGAAGGTCACATGTATGAGGGTCCCACATCGAAAACACCACCAACTCATATCCCCCACCCCACGGTTAAAGGAAGAAAGGTAGGGGGGGTCTGATATGCCTTGTCGATCATAGATCTGTGTGCCCAATTATCGACCGCTGAGATTAGTGTTCCCTTTGTCTAACTTATCTTGTCCTTCCACTTTAGAATGATCTAATGGCTGAAATTTACTTTGGATGATCCGATAGTCGAGGATTTATTTCGTCTCTTCGGCTCTCCGAGATTAAAGTATTTCAAATATCAAACTGAAAAATCTTAAAGTGAGATTTTTCCAGAGCATATCCTCCTCACATCTTTAGACCCAAAATGAATGATTTTCATTTGATCAAGAGCTTAGATCAATGGTTCGATATTTCTACGATGCATCTTTGCCTTGGATTAAATCCAATGGTTTTCCATATTTTCTTATCCTATCCTTCCATTTAATTCGATCCAACGGTCGTGAAGACTCTCGAAGCAGATCCACGATCAAGGATTTGATCCTAATCACGTTTATGTACTGCACTTTCCCTTCTGATATTTGATCTCTGCATATTGTTCGCTTCTCCTCCGGAGCTTATGATTTTCCTATTTTCCATCGTCGTTGTTGTTCTTTCCATCAATGACAAGAACACTCTTCCTGTAAAAACATGCCAACAAACATAACTACTCCTCAAGAAAATCCTACCTTTAAGAGGCTAAATAGACAGCTTAAAGAGGCAAGAACTGAAATTGCTAAACTAAAAAGGGAGGATTTGGTTGAAAAGAATAAGTTAAATCAACTTATGGAAATGTATTGTGCAACTCTTAAAAATGCTAAGTTTATATCTAAAAGGTTTCGACCTCTCCACATGCGGCTAAGAAACTTGTATAGACAGAACATGTCCTACAAGAGTCAGATCAAAGGGATAAAGATAGAGTTGCAACCTTTCAAAGAGGAGATGGCCAAGAAGAATTTGGATATATTAGCTAAATATGCCACCAGGAGGAGCTCCAGAGGCAGAAATTGAAGATGATGAACACCTTGACTCATACCAATTTTTTACAGTTCCTTGTTTTGGTATTTTGAAAATTTGAAGATAGACATGTTTAATAAGTTAGGATTCAGTTGAGGATGTGTTAGATTTCCTATGTAGTATATCACTATCATACATTTTTATAGTAGTTGGTGACACTTGGGATAGTTTTGGAGTGTTTTGATGCATTTTCAAACAAAAAGAGAAGCTACAACAGAGTTCGTAGCACATGGCACTGCCAACTGGCTGATATGGGCTAGCATTGTTAACTATGTTGTGAACTCTTGATCTGGAAGTTTTGGAGGAATCATCAGTTTCTAGATGGGTAGATGACTATATGAGAGTTTCTGGAAGGTCAATTGAAGGTTGTAGGGACACCTAAAAAAGGGATATGCGCTCAAAGTACACATCATCAAGCACATTTAATATGATTAAGGAGGTTACCATCATTAGCCTAGTTTTTAGCAGTTTTTTACTTTTGTGTTGAGCAACTGTAGTTACTCCACCTTTAGGTGTGGGAATCATATGGAAAAAGAGGAATTTGAATTTTAAAGATGTCATTGTCAGTCTAGGCTATAAGATAGACATTGAAAATCATTGAAGGGTTCAAAGGGGTGTTGAGCTTACACTTTAGCAGTCAAAGTGTGACTTTCAGTGTTAACATTATTGGCGTCGTTTCTAGGAAATAGATTGAAAACATTTTCCTGGGATTGAACGACAAAGAAAATACTGATTCTAAGGGTGCACAGTAATCAATAAATTGGAGACTGCATATTTCACATGGTGACTCCATTGTTTTAGTTATGGCTCCTAAAGGTAGACACATGAGGTCTACTCCACATTTACCTCTAGCTACACATGAAGTTGACCCAGAGAATATAATAAAGAAAGGAAAATATTCTCAAGAAGGCTTTTCAACTATTATTTCAGGTACTACTGGAAATTTCCTAATTCTACTTTCAAAACACCAGTAGTTGTATATAGTGTTTCTCTTTTACCTTCTATTGAAACTCATGAAAAGATAAATCTTGGAGATTTCCTTATAGAGTATTCCTCTTTTCCCCCCGAGTTGAAAGAAGAAATCCTTGAAAATTTTGAAGTGCTTGCCTCACGTGATGTTGTAAATTGGTATAGGCTTGAGAGTCTAGGATTTTCCTACCCTAGGTTCTCATTTTCCTCGCTCTTTTAAATTTTTTGTGACCAAAGAAGAAGGAACCTCAATTCCCTTGGAATTTTCACCATCCACTTCCAAGACTCAGGCTTTGTTTGTTAAAACTGAAACTTCTCCATCCTATACTCTTCCTTCTCCTAAGATACCCATCATAGAGATTGTATTTGTACCAATCAAATCTCCCCCTAGTTATCCTATACTTTATAATCATCTTCTTCATAATAAAATGGTAGGTGCAAACCCTCCTATAAATAGTATGGATGCCATAGTGGCTTCTAGGTATACTCCTCTAGTGTTTCCTCATCCTATGAATGCTCTCCCAGTAGGAGACTATCTTAAGTATATACCCAAGTTCACAGGATAAGAGGACATAACAATAGAGGAGCATCTTCCATCTTTTTATAGCTATGTTGATAATATAAACATTGAAAATGAGGATGTATGGATGAGATTTTTTGTACAAAGCCTTGATGGTGAAGCCATGAAATGGTTTATGGGTTTACCACTTGGATCAATTGTTTGGATTGAAGCCCTTGATGATTCATTTTTAAGGCATTGGGCTAATAGGTGATAAAAATGATTTTTTTTTATTATATTACAGAGTTTGGGTCACTCGAGAGAACCAAAGGGGAATCAATTTTAGATTTTTCCAAAAGTTTTAATAAAATGTACATTAATATCCCTACAAAGATCAAAACTATTTAAACCTCTGTCAAAATAACTTATGCTAGTGCCTTTGATCCTGAATTTTTCCTCATATTGAGAGATAGATGATCTACCTCATTAGCTCATATGCAAGATGCAACATTGGAGGTGGAATCAAATATATTGGCAGCTAATAAGCTAAGATGAAAATATGATAGAGAGAGGATAAAACAAAAAGTTGAAGCTTCAACTTCTGATTCTTCTGGTATCAACCCTCAGGTGGATGAATTAACTAAATTGGTTAAATCACTTTCTACAGAGATGGAAAAAATGAAACTTGAGGTAACAAAAAATAATAGAAACACACAATATACTGGCAATAGGGGTAATTTCAGAATAAAAAATAATGCTCCTCAGATCCTTCAAAGAGATCAAAGTAATAGAGATAACCAAAAGGTTCAGAATCATCTTCAAAATAACATGGTTGATGAAGAAGAAGAAGAAGATGAAGGAACAGATAAGGAAATTCATTTTCTAGGTGACACCTCTACCTTCCCTCATTTAACTAAGTATTCCTATGAATATTCCCTTATGAATAATCAGCTAAATGAATTGAGTAAAGGAGAGAAAACAAAACAAAAACAAAACAAGTACAACTTGAGGTCTAAACAGAAGGAAGGAAATCCTAGTACTTCCAATCAGCTTAAGAAATTAGAAAGTTATGCTAAAACAGTGACTACAACCTGTGAATAAAATGAGGAACAAAACAATCAACCTGTGATTAAGGCCCTTGTTCCATAAATTAAAGAGATTATGAAATCTCCTTATTCTTTCAGCTTTGAAAATGAAATACAAAAAATTAAAATTCTAGTCTCATTTTTAGAGTTGATCAAGAATGAATAATTTAAGAGGTACCTTTCCTAAATGTTGTAGCTTGCACATACTTCCCATTCAATAGACTCGGTGAATTTACAAGATGAAAAACCAACAATCATATAGGGGCCTTTAGTAGAAGATAGGGATGACTCATCTCCTCCCTTTTACACCTCATTGAATATTCATGATAAAATTTTGCATAATTGTTTGATGGACTCAGGTGCATCTCAAAACTTAATGCCTAAAACTGTCATGGATGAGTTGGGTCTTGAAATTACCAAAAAATATCATGATCTATACTCTTTTGACTCAAGGAAGGTGAAATTCCTTGGTGTGATTAAGCACCTGATTGTTACCCCATTTCAACTGCCCATGAAGAGTGTGGTCATGGATGTTGTAGTGGCCTATGTTCCCCCTAAGTTTGTGACTTTAATGTCAATGTATTGGATTAAAATATTGGGGGGAACATTGCATTTGGATCTCTCATATACCACTATTCCTATGTTTAGAGGTGAGCACAGAAGGTTGTAGAGAGAAGCATAGCTAGCTTACATTATTAGTGATGAAGATAATCCCACAAACCATCATATTTATGTAGTTGACATTGATTCGGGATCCAATATTTTTCAACTTATTGATGTTCCCCAAACCTCCTCAAGTTACCCAAGTTTGGAAGATGTATTTTGATGGGGCCTCTTCTAAAGAAAGTGTTGGTGCTGGAATAGTTTTTATTTATCATTCTCAAGAAATCATATCCTTGTCTTATAAGTTGGATTTTGAAACTACAAATATTTTTTACGAGTATGAATCTCTAGTTTTGGGGTTGAGGGCAGTTAAATATATGAAAATTGAGGAGTTATCAGTTTTTGGGGATGCAAAATTGATTGTGCATCGGGAAAGAAATATGTATCAAAAAAAGCATCCAAGGTTGAGGACTTATAGAAATGAGGTATGGGATCTTATTGATAATATCTTTATATCTTTTAACATCTCATTTTTTCCTAGAGAAGAGAATGTTATGGCTGATTCTTTGGTTGTTTATGCTAGCAATTTCAAAATCCCATTACCCCCAAAACTCAAGTATGATGTAGAAGTGAAGTATAGGCCCTCTATACCAAAAAATGTCATACATTGGAAGGTTTTTAAGGATGATATTGAGATTAAGAGATCTCTGGAAACCATGGAAGATTTTTATGCTCTCCACATTGATCAAGATCAAGATACTGAGAAAAACCCCCATGCTGAAATAATCCTGAACAAAATTGCAGACCACAAGATTTTCCAATTTCCTTGTAACCATATTCCCAAATGATTAGTCCCTTTGGAGAGACTATTTTATAGAAATGACGTGGCTTTGAAGGTTAAATGATCAAATGAAGAAGCTAATGTGACTGAATGAAATCTAGGTACTAAGAAAAACCCCAAGTATGTCAAGTTGTCTAACAGTGTATCAAAGGAACAAATATCTAAATATGTGAAATTATTAAAAGAGTTTGCTTATGTATTTACTTGCAAATATGAGAACCTACAAACTTATGATACAAGCGTCATTGAACACAAAATTCCTTTGAAAGATGATACCGAACACTTCAAGAAAAAACTAAGACAGATTAACCCCATGTTGTTTCCTATTATGGAAAAAGAAGTCAAAAAGTTGATTGATGCTAAGATGATCATACCTTTCATGTACTCTAAGTGGGTGGCTAATCTATTCTCTATGAGGAAAAAAAATGGTGAAATTAGACTTTGTGTTGATTTCAAAATCTAAACATGAGTTCCAAGAAAGATAACTATCACTTGCCTAAGATGGAACATATTTTGCAAAGTGTGATTGGTTCAGCAAGTATGTCCATGATTTATGGATTCTCATGCTACAATCAGATCTATGGTTTACCTTAAGATGGAGAGAAAACAACTTTCACTACTCCTTGGAGAACATTCAAGTATGCCAAGATGCCTTTTGGTATCATGAATGTAGGAGCAACCTTCAAGCACGTAATGGATATTTCCTTCATTGGAGAAAAGGAATAAATTGTGGTCATCTATCTGGATTGCATTACAGTGTTCTCAAAATATGATAAGGAACATTATCATCATTTGAAGAAATTTTTCCTAAAATGTAGAAATTTTGGGTTGACACTCAATCCCAAGAAGTCTTTGTTTTCTATGAAAGAAGGTAATTTGTTGGGGAACATTGTCTCAGCAGAGGGGGTAAGAATTGATCCAAGTAGAGTAGAGGCCATCAAGAATCTATCTCTCCCTAGATCCAAGAAAGAGATTCAGTCTTTCCTGGGTAAAATAAAATTTTTGAGAAGATTCATTTCTTATTTTGTTGAACTGGTTAAGTGTATCACATCTATGCTAAGAAAAGGAAATGAGTTAAAGTGGACACTCGAAGATCGAAATTATTTTGATAAAATAAAACATGCACTGACTGGGGAACCTTTTCTTATCATCCCTGACTATTCAAAAGAATTTATGATATTCTCTTTTTCCTCAAATGACACATTGGTTGTTGTTCTTCTTCAGAAAAAGACAAATGGGATGGAGCAACCCATTTCTTTCTTCAACGGGACACAAAGGGATGCATAGGTTAGGTATGATATTATGGAGAAGAAGGCTTATGCTTTGGTTAAATCCCTCAAAGCATTCAGGGTATATATTTTTCATTCCAAAATTATTTCCTATGTCCCATCAACTTCTGTGAAAGAAATCTTAATCCAACCTAACATAGATGGAAAGAGGAGTAAGTGGATTTCCAAAATTCTAGACTTTGACCTAGAAATGAATCCTACTAAGTTGGTGAAAGGGAAAGGTTTAGCTAGGTTATTAGTTGAATCAAATTGTAAAACACTTAGGGTTAATTTCATGAATGTAGATTTTTCATATTAGCAAACTGATATTTCTAGCAACATCTCACAAATTAGTCCCAAATTGACAGAATGTAATTGGTACAAGGACCTTATACATTTCTTGTATACATTGCATCCCCCAGCTAGATTTGACAAGACTAAGGTGAGATCTTTAAAACTCAAAGAAATAAGATACTACATTGTTAATCATGTTTTTTATTGGAAGGATCCTCTTGGGGTTCTTCTAAGATGCTTAGACCCAAATGAGGAAAAGAAAACCATGTCTGACTTTCATGATAGCATGTGTGGAGGCCATGTTTTTTGGAGGACCCCAACATATAAAATACTCATAGCTAGGTACTTTTTTTCTAGTCTATTCCCTGATGTCCGTGCAAAGATCAGGGCCTATGATAAACGTAAAAAATTATCAGGAAATTAGTAGCTAAAATACCTGCCTCTTAAACCCATAATGGCATCTGATCCTTTCCATCAATGGTGATTAGATTTCATTGGAGAAATCCATCTAGCTTCAAGTGGCCAACATCCTTGGATACTAACTAGCACTGATTATTTCACCAAGTGGATAGAAGTCATTCCTACAAGAAATGAAACACATAAAGTAGCTATCGGCTTTCTAGAAGACTTTTTGTCAAGGTTTCAATATCATAACAAGATTATGATTGATAATGTTGCAGCTTTTAAAGTTGAACCCCTGGTCAAGTTTTCTGAAACGTTTGGAATCAAACTTATTCATTCTACTCCTTATTACCCTCAAGGTAATGGCTTGGTAGATTCCTCTAACAAAATTCTAGTAAATATCGTCAAAAAATTGTTCGATGATCACAAAAAATCTTGGGATTCAAAGCTAAAATTTTCTCTCTGGGAAGATAGAGTAACCACTAAGAGATCAAATGATACTACCCAATTTCAATTGGTCTATCGAACTGAGGTCATCTTTCCTTCTCAACTTACACTACCTATGGAAAATTGTTTGCAATATCAATAAGGAGAGCCAAATGATATGGTCAGGAGGATGCATCAGCTAGTGGAAGTACAATAGACCAGGGAGCAACTCCTTGTTAAAGCACATAGTCATCAGTAGAAGATCAAGCAAGCTTTTGACAAGAAGGTAAACAAAGAATATTTCTAGTTGGGAGACCTGGTGCTCAAATGGGATGCACAAAGGCAAGCCAAGGGAAAACATGGTAAATTCCAAGCCTTGTGGATTGGTCCTTTCAAGATTTCTGAAGTTTTTCAAAATAACTTATAAATTGCAAAACTTGGAAGACTCTGGACTTTTTGGTGGCCTAGTTAATGGGAATTTTCTAAAGAAATACTTTTCTTAAATCCATGAGGGGATTTCCCTTCCATTGTAAATATCAGTTTTAGTTATTTTTTGTTTCTTTTGAATAATGACGCCATAGCCCTTGGATAAGACATTGAACCTACTTATTCTTGGCAGATCACAGCGAGCATGTTATCCCCAGTGGAGCCAATGTTATCACATAGATTTTCAAGGGTCAATAAAATATTTAGTTTGATTTTGAGTCATAGATATACCTTAGGTTATAGGTTTTATGTCCCTTTCCCATAAATATTTTCCATTTGTCGGTATGAATAAATTATAATTAGTTTGGTTTTGGTCTGAAGAGTCATTGAGTCACATCTTTTAAAAAATTGTCATCATTACCCAGACATGTCACTTTCTCCATGATGTACGTTGACCCATCCTCTTGTCACTTTTTCTCGCTAAAATTTCAAATCTAGTTCGAGTTGTACGCTTCCAACTCACTAGGAGAGTTCGCAACACTTCCAAAGTATATATTGCATTTATAGTCATCATTTCTCTTAAAGGCTCATGTCAATTGGAGATATCCTTGATTTCAGATTTGATTTTTAAATCAATATATAGGGATTATTGTTATGGATGTTTTAACCATTTTCTCCAAGTGTGCAAGGCATCCTCCTGCTTGGTTTTGCGAACTAGTGTTATAGACAGGCATTGTGCACTTCGCTACAAACTGCTTGCAAGGGATGAGTTGGTGGTTAGACCACTTGTAGGCGCTCATGTGCAAATATGAAGATATCAACCTTCAACTCTAGGCTACCATGTAATCTATGTGATTTTCCACCTTGTTTTAAGGTCTGGAAAGTGGTTAATGCTTGTTTCTTTTTTTGGCACTGTGAGCTGATGGATGGCATTGTGATCTATCTCATTGGCCTGTAAATAAGCCTGAACCCTCTCCTCCCTCTATGTATCTTATTTCTTGAAACCATAACCATCCATGGGCTTTATTTACCTTATTTATTGATCCTTGGCCTCTACATCACTCATCTCGTACTTATTTTCCAAAACCCTTTCTCTAGTTGTGAACTTTGTCCAGTCAGCCAGCGCTACAAACTCTTTATTCCAACACCCTTTGCAAAGTAGTATTCCACCAATTCATCAGTTGTTCACACTCCTTTTTTATATAATTATGAATTTAACCCCACTGTTAGTCAATATGAGTCTTACGTAGAAGCCTTGTCACTATGAAAAGTCTATTTGGCCTTTTCTCCTTTTTTTTAGTGGTCAGTTCCCCTGCTTCTTTATTTTCACCTATGGGTAATTATTCAAAACTTTGACAAAGCCTTCCTAGCTAGCACTAATGTATAATAAAAAAAAGAAGGTTCACAAAGGAGGGGAAATTGTGAGGATAGAGCCTTATGATATGCAGCTATTTGTTGAGGAACCCCTGATCAAGGAGGTATTTCAAAGAGTGGGTTGTATTAATTTCTGTCAAAATATGTAGAGGGGCCACCCAGAGGTGGCTAAATAATTCACATTAAACTTTGATGGAACCAAGAACAAGGTTGGGATACTAGAATTTGAGGTATCTGAGAGGACCATATCAGCAGCCACTGAGATACCTAGTACTGAGGAGAGATGGTTCAAGGCCATGACCCTGAATGATGCATTTTCAAGGGAATTCCCCAAACCAGAATACCAAGAATATAATTTTTCAAATGGTGTGCATGGAAAGCATATGATCGAGGGTTTTGATAAAATGTTGAAGATAATTCAAAGATACTTTACTTGTTAAGGGATATTTAACATGATCTATCAATACCACATAAGGATACTTTTACACTTCACAAGGAAAGATGTTATGAATCTTCCTTTCTACTTATTCAGAAGTATTCGAAAAATTTCTGAGATGGTTCAGGCTAAATATAAGGTAGTTGATACAAGTGTTTTCCATTCAGTACTGATAAATATGTTGGTGATGGATGAATTAAGAAAGAGAAACATGGAATCGGAAGAATTCATTATTTCTTCAAACTTTTAGCTTAACATTGCTTCAACCCCATAGTCTAAGGTAAAAATCCCTCTTCAGGTTGACAAGTCTGTACAGTTGGGGATGAGAAAGAAAAGGAAGAACATCAGGCCTATTAAAAATGATAAAGAAACAAAGGAGAATGAAGAGTAAGGAAGGCCTTCTCAATCTCCACAAAGAGAGGTTTCATATTTTCCATCTCCCAGTCCTGTAGAGACTTCTTCAACTAGAACCACAAGTTTGAGAGGGAGAAATTTGTTTTTCTCTTCACCATCTACTGCAGACAAGGTAAAATCTAGGAGACCTATTAATATATAATCAACAAAACATGAAAGTATTGTGAAGAAAGTTACAGTGAGAGCCCCCATCCAGAGAAAGGGTAAAAGTGTACCTATCAGGGATCCCATTGAAATTGTAGACATAACTACTCCTCTAGAAAATCCTACCTTTAAGAGGATAAATAGACATCTTAAAGAGGCACAAACTGAAATTGCTAAACTAAAAAGGGAATATTTGGTTCAAAAGAAGAAGTTAAATGAACTTATGGAAATGTATCATGGAAATATTGAAAAGGCTAAGTTTATAGCTAAAAGGTTTTGACCTCTCCACAGACAGCTTAGAAACTTGTACAAATAGAACATATCCTACCAGAGTCAGATCAGAGGGCTAAAGATGGAGTTGCAACCTTTCAAAGAGGATTTGGAAAAGAATAATTTGGATATATTAGATAAATTTTCCACCAGGTGGATCTCCAGTGTTAGAAAGTGAAGATTATGAACACCTTGACTCATACCAATTTTTGACAGTTCCCTGTTTTTCTATTTTGCAAATTTGAAGACATTCATGTTTGACATGTCAGGATTCAATTGAGGATGTGTTAGATTTCCTATGTCTTATATCACTATAATATGTTATTATAGTAGTTGGTGACACTTGTGATAGTTTTGGAGTGTTTTTATGCATTTTCAAACAAAAAGAGCATCTACAAGAGAGTTCGCAGTGCCTGGCACTGTGAACTGGCTGATACAAGTTGGTGTTGCGAACTATGTTGTGAATTCTTGATCTAGAGGTTTTGGAGGAATCATCTGTTTCTAGATGGGTAGATGAGTATATGATAGTTGTTGGAAGGTCATTTGAAGGATAGAGGGACACCTAAAAAAGGGAGATGCGCTCAAAGTACACATCATCAAGAACATTTAATATGATTAAGGAGGTTATCGACATTCACCTAGTTTTTAGCAGTTTGTTACTTTTTTGTTGAACATTTGTAGTTACTCCACCTTTAGGTGTGGGAATCCTATGCAAGAAGAGGAATTGTAATTGTAAAGTTTCCATTGAAATCCTAGGCTATAAGATAGACATTGAAAATCATTGAAGGGTGTGAGGGATTGTAATGAGACTCGTTCTTTTGAAATTGTGAAGTTACATAGCCATCTCTGGATTTTGTGTATCATACCTGAGACTTTTTTATTAATAGAAATCAGTTCCTTTCCCATGATCTTATATCTATATTACTTTGATTCTACTTTGATTTGAATGATTCATTTGATTTATTGTATCTATATTGCAATGAAGTTTTTTTTTTTTATGCTGCTATAATTTTATCAGAGTTTATCTTTTGACTAAAGAAGTTCTTATGTAAAAAGGTTTTCCTCATATGTCTACTAGTATTTCCTAATGTGAGTGGTATACATTTTCATTTTCTCACTAAATTCTTCCATCTATCCATTTTACTCTTTAAAACCCTGATCTAAGTTAGCCAAGACCTCATTTGTTGATATATATTTTATGGAACCTTCTGTGATTTTCACTTTTATGACTGAGTTTTGATCCATTTGACATCATCATAAAAACTTATCTTTAAATCTATTGATGGGTATTGAGATTACTTTAGCAGTGAAATTGTGACATTCAGTGCTAACAAAAATAATGGGAGGGAGGGATAGATCTATCAAGAGAAGAAGAGAGGTTGAGAGTGAGATGGAGAGAGATAGAGAGGGTGGTAGAATTAGCGAGAGGGAAAGAGGGGAATAG
>JZKD02S0376140.1:167965-183496 GCA_000966675.3 Picea glauca | reverse complement strand
AGAGGGAGGGAGGGAGAGAGATATGGAGGAGGGAGAGAAATAGATGGAGGGAGTGGGAGAGAATAAAAGAGGGGGGATATAGAGAGGGAATGGTTGTGAGAGTGTGAGGCATGGAAAGGAAAGGTATAGGTCTAGGTCATGGTATAAGTCTAGGTCTAGGTCTAGGTCTAGATATAGCTCTTTCCATCCCTTGCCATGTATAGGTCTTACCATGTCTAGGTCAAATCTGTGTCTGGGCTTTCCATGCCTTGTCTTGGAATGTACCAATGTTGCTAGTGTGTAAGAGTGTGAGAGGGAGAGAGAGGAAGAAAAAGAGGGGAGGCAGAGGGAGAGAGAGGAAGACATAGAGGGGGGATAGAAAGAGAGTGTTTAAGAGTGTGGGAGGGAGAGATACAAAGGCACTGAGGGAGGTAGAGAGAGTGTGTGTGAGAGAGTAAGAGGGAGAGAGAGGAAGATAGAGAGGGTGGTAGAGGGAGAGGTAAATTTAGGAGAGGGGTATATGTTGGAGAGAGAGAGAGAGAGAGGCTATGTATGGGAGGGAGGGGGAGAGAGGGATGGAAGAGGGGGCTATAGAGTGTGTGAGAGAGTGTGAGAGGGGGATAGAGTAAGATAAAGAGGATGGGTAGAGAGAGTGTTTGAGGGAGGGAAATGGAGACAAAGAGTGGGGGTAGAGAGAGGGCGAGTGAGAGGAGGGGGGGTAGAGAGAGAGAGAGACTGAGACTAACAATGAGGAGAGAGAGAAAGGGTGAGAGAGAGAAGGGCGTAATAGGGGAGGGAGGAAAACAATGGCAGAGGGTGAGGAGGAAGAGAGGGGGGGAGATAGAGAGGGATTATGTGTGAGAGTGTGAGGAAATGCAAGGAAATAATTAGGTCTAGGTATTTCCATGCCTTGAAATGTCTAGGCCTTTCCATGTCTAGGTCTTCGCATGTATGGGAATGTGAGAGTGAGAGAGAGGGAGACAAAGAGTGGAGGTAGAGAGAGAGAGTGAGAGGAATGGGGGAATAGAGAGGAAAGGGAGGTAGAGAGAGGTAAAGAGAGAAATGGGGGAGGGAGGGGGATTCAAAGTGTGGGGGAGAGAGGAGTAGATGTAGGAGAGAGAGGGAGGGAGGGAGGGGGATTCAAATGGGGGAGAGAGGAGTATATGTATGAGAGATAAAGAGAGGAGAGATAGTGGGAGGGAGGGGGAATAGAAAATAAGAAATAAGATATAGGAGCATGTGTGCATTCTTGGAGCGTGTGTGCATTCCTAGAGAGCATGCGTGTTGCTAGAGATCATGTGTGTTCCTAAATTGTGTGCTCATTCTTCGGAACACATGTGTGTTCTTTTAAATTCAATTTTTTTTAGATGGGATTGACAACTTTAGCATACATGTATGTTGACTTGGTTGCCTCGGATTTAGGTTCGGGATGACAAACCTAGTGGTTCGACCTACAAATAGATAAAACCCCCCAGTTTTGTGAATACCTCTCTGTATCTTTGTTTTTGACGTTATTTTCTATAGGCTATAAAAATCAGTTGACAAAACTATAGATAGATAAATTCAGCTATGCAGATTCCAAATATACAAGTCTTTTTTTTTAATTAATATCATTTACTATTTTTAATATATTTTTTTCTTCACATATATCAAAATCCTAGAACACATACTTTTTTTTTTTTTGTTATAAATTTTTGTCGACTTAACCATTTCTAAAATGAGTTATTGTGACACTAGAAGAGACTGATATCTACAATCTAAAAAAAAAATATTGATCATGTTAAGACCCTCTTAGCCTACACAAACAAAAGGCGTTGTGATTTCAAATATATATTGAATTTCATAATTTAAAAATATATATATGATTAATATTATAAATTTCCAAAAAATACACCGTACTAAAACAATGGGTTCTCTACAATTATACAAGTTTTTGGAATGAAATTTCATCGTTAAGGTACTCAACACTTGCATTAACATAGACGTATACCTTATGTTTTGATGGAAAAATAACATAACATTGTTAGAAAAAATAAAATTTCACATACTTATTCACAATATCTATGAATAAAAGTTGCATATTCGGAAAGCTAATTCAATTTCCTATGTTTCATATTTTTACACCATATTCAAATTCATTGTAAAAGTACCTTGAATAATCCCTCCAAGTTAATATATTGTTGTTTTTCCATGTTTGAAATGCCACCAATGCATCATGAGAGACCATCATTAGCTTGCATTCAACCTTATTCTTTTTTTGTAACTGAACCAAAATTTTGTATTCATTCAGGAAAAAGTTGCATTGAGGCTAGCAGCATATTACATCCTTCTAAATCAACATATTTCCACAAAACTATTCATAAATCAAAATAGACATCCAATATCTTAATAGTCTTAACTAAACAAGACATTAGGGGAATTTTGAGGTCTAAAAAGGGCCTCCTAAGAGATATAATAAAATATTATGAGTTTGTCATTTTGTTGGGGAGGTATATTTACAACTCACTTTTTGCACTACAATTCATATAACCATAGTTAAGTTAAATTGAAAAGTTGTCTACAAGGAAAATTAATAAAAAAACAGAAATATTAATATGACTAAAAAAAAAAGGGATGTGAATATAGATAGAAGTGAACTTTTAAAAAAAATCATTATCCTTAAACAATTAATATGTGTGTCATTTATCCTTGAATAACTTGAAATAAAATATAAATATAAATTATTAATTATATAATATATTATTATTTAAAATATAAACCCATATAGTAATATATAATTAAGATATTATATAAAAATCAAATACATAATATGTTTTTTTTTTAATTAAAAAAATATATTAAAACAAATAAAAATATATAATAATAAAATATTAATATTTAAAATTTAAAAAAAATTATAATTATAACACACATTAAGATATACCATATACATATGATATATTATATCATATAACCCCAATCAATGTTATACTTAAAGGTACTCTTAAAGTAAACCAAACCAATGAGAACTTCAAGTAAAGCATTTTTTTTATATTTTTTTTAAATTTAAAATATAAAGTGTTTAATGTATGAATGGACATGGTACTTTATTCAAAAGTAGATTTCTTTCTTTATAAGTACTTCATTTTATGGATATATTTATAACATACACAAAATTAATTTGTGAGTATTTTTTTCATTATGAGTATTTTTCTTAAAGCACTACCATAGTTAATTATGGTTTCCATCCACCATTTAGAATGTGAAAACTCACCATATTTAACTCAAACAATGCCAAGTCATCCCCAATGGATGATGTCATCTTCTGAATTGTGGTTGGCTCTTATAAAGTGGATTTTTGTAGTACATTTTTTTGTTTTGAGGCCCATTTTTTACCTCAAAATTCCCCTAATGGTTTCATCTTGGCCTACAGGTAACCACTCTAACATATTTTCCTAAAATACATAACCCAAAAATACATATTAACAATTTTTATTGATGGAAACTTCCTTCTTCTTCTTGTCACTCATCGGATTGAGAGGAGCTGGGACATTCAATTTCCATAGGATCACGAAGTTGGTGGACTAATTCCTCTTCCTTCCTTCAAGACCACATGTAGTGAGATTTTTTGTACCCTAAATGTTAGAATCCTTTAAATAATTTTCCATTCAATGAGAAAGAAACAAATTGAAAATTCCATTGTATTTTGTTTCCATAGAATCAATTTTTTACTTCTAAAGTAGTAGAATACGCATAACATTGGAAATATGGGTGGAGAAATCCTGCTCCAATTTATAAAAATTTGAAGAAACTACCAACAAAGCACTATGTTTATCCTATATAATCTCCTCATCTCAATGGAGAAATCAATGAAATTTTCTTTTATCTTTGTTTCCCATGGCTAGAGTAACCTAAAAGTCAAGAAGATCATGTACGAGAGTGAAATTCCATAATAGGTAATAAAACTGAATGATGGGGTCCATATTCTAGATATCAAAGGAGAGAGTAGGTAGGACAGGAAACCTCAGACCACCCTAGATTAACCCATCCATAAGTGTTGTAGGAAAATTATCTATGGACAGGTGAATGTCCTCTTGGATATTAGACCCCTATGACTAAGACAGAAGAATGCTAACTTTGAACATTGACATTCCTTTAAATGTAGCTAAACTAGTCAAGGGAAAAGAGGAAGAAAGTATGAGTACCCTTTTATGAAGTTTTTCCTTGCTCAGTCCAGGTTGAGCTTGATCTTCAAGTCCCCTTCAACAAGTTCTGTAATCCAATAAACAACGAAGAAAAAACATACTTCCTATTCTACCAAGATTAGTTTAAAACTAGATTCATCCAAAGAGACAAGTCCATGAAAATGTACATAAACTTAAAGGAAACAGGACAAGCATATGTATTAACAAGAACTCAAAAGAGATACTTACAAACTGTAGATGAAGTCATAGAATCCTCTCCAAGTCCTCCTCGTCCATCCCTTGCACAAGGCTCCCAATACCATAGGTTTTATATCTTAAAGATTTTTCCCACTATCATGATATCATAAGTTTGGTATCTCTAAAATCCTCCATCCTCCTCCATGGAAAGACCTAATTATATAGGATTTGGAGGCTTAACCACCATGGAGAGGATCACTCATCAGATCCACTAAAAAGGGATCTTATTTAGGGAGAAAATATCTCTTCAGGATTTTAGGGTGGACATATCTCTCAAGGATTTTAAGGAGGAAATATTTCAACCATCCATGAGATCCTCCAGCTTCCCTAAAAAATAGGAAACCAAATGTGAGGTGGATTCTCATGCTTAATTAATTTCTTTTTCATGAATATTAATAATAATAAATAATTCATGTGCATTTGATTCTCACACTTAATTAATTTCTTTTTCATGAATATTAATAATAATTCATGTTAAATTGAAAACATACAATTTGTCGATATTCAAGAGATGAGAGAAAAAAAATTCTCCATAAATTAGAGAATTATATTAATAAAAAATGAATATACATGAGAAACCAACCTCAAAAAGAAGAGAGGAGGTGAATATATAGAATTTCCAACATAAAAATTCTAGTCAAAAAAGCTAGAAAAAGCTAAAATAGGTGTCATAGGCTAAGGGAGACCACATAGTTCGACCTAGACCACTAAAGACACATGTCACACATTCAATAATTCCCACAAGAGTCAAGTGGTGAGCATTAGCTCACTTAATCTCACTTAACTGACAAGAGAAGTAGTTCCAACTCACTTAACTGACCCAAAATAGCAGTTACTAATAATAGTAAAGGAATAAATCATTAATAAAGGAATAAATCTCTCACTCAAAAAGTAGGTGCACATTCTCCAATAATGGATGAGATTTTTCATGGGGGAGTTGGAATAAATCAAGAATAAATCAAGAACCTGGAGTTGAGTCTTGAACTAAAAATAGCAGTTTTCCCTAAAATCTAGGGATGAGGTGCCCTTCTTCTCTATGTTGCCAAATTAGGTGAAATAAAGTGTGATGGAATGTATTAACCAAGATCTAGGAGTCTAAGCTAGGTATAAACTAATGTAAGTTAGGGTTATGCTCCAACACCCCCCCTTAAGCCTAACTATAATGACCAAAAAATTTGAGTCCCGACAACTTGGCCATTTTAGGTACTCATTACATAAAATAAATATTGATGAAAAGAGAAAAGAGAGAAAACCTCGTGGGAAACCCCCCCTCAAAAAAAAGAGGAAAAAAATGATGAGTGGCCAAAAGTGACCTACTCATCTGTCTCCACCACTCCAAGCATGGCTCTAAGTTCTGAAAATTTCTTTTCAGTGAAGGACTTGGTGAAGATGTATGCAGCCTACTGCTCTGTGGGGCAGTACTGCAGTGAAATGACTCTGTCACGGATCAGCTCACGGATGTAATGCATGTGAATCTCGATGTGCTTGGTCCTCTGCCTCTAAAATAGATCAATTGATATATGAATGGACCATTGATTGTCACAAAATATGACATTCAAAAGTGGATACTGAATACCAAACTTGGAGAGAAGCCCCTACAACCAAACAACCTATGTAGTTGCATTCACTGCACCTCTATACTCTGCCTCTACTATAGATAAAGCAATCATGGATTTCTTCTTGCTAGACCAACAAAATGGCCCTGAACCAAAGCTAAAAACATAACCATAGGTGGACTTGCGATCTATACCATCATCATCCCAATCAAAATCTATGTACCCAATCAGTGAAAGTGGGCAATCTACAGCATAAAAGATACCAAAACTGGCAGTACCTTTCACATATCTAAGGATTGTATTTGTATCTTTCTAGTGAAGCTCATGAGGCTCATACATATATCTAGAACAAAATCGTACTACAAAAGAGATATTAGGTCGGGTGTGAGTGAGATACAACAAACTCCCAACCAACCGTCGATACAGTGTACTGTCCACCAAAGGTGTAGTACCCGCATCCTCAAATCTGACCCCCGAAAGAAAATGAGATGTTGTTGGCTTGCATTCTGTCATCTAAAAGAAGACAAGTAGATCTGATGCATACTTAGAATTTTCCATCTTGATCCCTGAACTAGATTGAGAAACTTCAATACCAAGAAAGTAGTGCAACTATCCCAAATCTGTCATGGTAAATCGATCTTGCAATGTTGATTTTGCCGAATCAATAGCTAAAGTAAGGTTCCATGTCATCAGTATGTCATCTACATAAAGTAATATCAGCAAAAGGGAATCATCATGTTGTAGAAATAAACATTCGTATCATATTTTCATCGAATGAATCCAATGGAAAGCAGGAAAGAATCCATCTTTGCATACTAGGCTCTGGGAGCCTGTTTTAGGCCATACAAATATTTATTTAATCTGCAAATGAGGGAAGAGTTTTGAATGTATCCTTATGGATTCTCCATATATATCCTCTCCTTGAGATATCCATGAATAAATTCACTCTTCACATCCATGTGATGAACTTCCCATCTGCGAGAAGTGACAATGACCAAAACTAGTCGAATGGAGTCCATTTTTGCAACAGGTGCAAATGTCTCTATGTAGTCTATGCCATGTACCTGTGAGTATCCTTTTGTGACAATTCAAGATTTTTACTTTATGATATCACCATATGCAGCAATATTTTTTTGATATATCCATTGGCATCGAACAAGCTTTCTTCCTTTCGGAAGTGGAACCAAGGCCCATGTGTTGTTGTACATAAGAGCAGAGTACTCTTCATCCATGGAAGCCTCCCAAAGTGGGTTTCCAGCAGCCTCCGAGTGTGAATGTGGATATGAAACAAGTGTCATATAGAAATGTATGGGCAGAAATGGTTCCATGGAATTCAGGGCTTGAGGAGCCCGAAACAACTGTGATCTAGTCCTTCTTGTATCTGCAGGATCACCGACTAGTTCACCCGCATCTTGCATGGTTTTCTCTTCCCAAGTTGGAAATTGAGTTGGAGAATCCATGAAATTCTCCTCATCCTCTATATAATACCCAAAATTATTCTCTGATGGATTCTCTGAAGTGCTCGAAGAAGTTTCTGACTCCTCCTCATCAATGACAACAAGTGGTTCCTCGGCAGGGTCTTCTGAAAAATCAAGCAGTGATTCTTCTTCAAACTTTAGACTTAAAGCTAGAATAAAATTTTCAGTGTGAGAGTCCAAAAATATATATCCTTTGACACCTTCAGGATATCCAAAAAATATGCATTCAACACTTTGAGTTTCCAAATCCTTCCTCTTATCTGTTGAAATGTGAGCCCATGCTCGTGAACCAAAAATGTGAAAGTGTGACACTTTCGGTTTCTTACTAGTCCAACATTCAAAAGGAGTGGTTCCTTTGAGTGATTTTTGAGGAAATTGGTTTTGAATGTATGATGCACAATTAATATCTTCAGACCATAGCTTGCGAGCTAATGATTTCAACTATAGCATACAATTGGCCATCTCTTTTAAGGACCGATTTTTCCTCTCCGTAACACTGTTCTGTTGTGGTGTATATGGCACTGTGTTGTAGTTGTATACCTACATCAATACAAAATTGTTGCACATATTTGTTGACATAATCCCCCCCATTATCAGTACAGAGTGTCTTAATATTACACCCGTACTCATTCTCAGCAAGTGCTTTAAATTCTATAAGGCATTCAAATACTTCTGATTTTAATTTCAAAAAAATACCCAAGTAAAGTGAGAGAAATCATCTATAAAGGTGAGTACATATCGAGCCTTACTGATTGAAGGTTGCAGGAATGGGCCTATGATATCATAGTGAATCATACCAAGATATGAATAAGCTCTATGTGCCTTCCCTTTGTCAAACTTTTTCTCTAGATGCTTGCCAAGAATGCATCCTTGACATACATCGCTTATGAATTTAATAGCTCGCAATCCTTCTACCATGTTTTCCTTGCTGAGTTGATGCTAGTACTTATAGTTTAGATGGCCAAATATTTCATTCCATGACCTATTAATATTATTATATTGTGACAAAAATACAGTGCTAATAGATTTAGGAACAAACTGGGAGAAGAAATACAAATGAGAACCGTGATTTGCAATTTCATGTGCCAGTTGTGAGCCTGTGGAAATGTCGGTAATCACTGCAGAGTCCAGAGTGAACTCCACCTTCCTTTCAGAGCTGGAATGAGTGATCTAATATATCAAAAGAATATTTGTGGATAGCTAGGGAACATGAAGAACATTTGTGAAGCATCCCCCTTCAAGATCAACAATTCCTTCTCCACACACCTTTGCGGGTGTGGCATCTCCCAAGTAAATTAGGGATCTGGTGCTTTCTTCAATGGAGGAAAATTCATATTTTGATGTAGCCATATGGTTCGATGCACCTGAATCAAGGATCCAAGATAATGGAGTGGATGTGACAGCCATTAAATCATGACCATTCTGTTCTCTCCCTCTCGTTTTGTTATCATCTTTCTTCTCTACATTTTCGGGCACCATGAGATTGTGTTGTTGCAATTGCTTAGACATCTCATCAATAGTCTTCCTCATGAAATTTTCTTCGGGATGAAAACATTTGCAACAGTAGTTGTAAAGTTTTATTTCCTTCTTCTTCTTACCCTTAGTCTCATAAGAGTTCTCTAAAGATTGTGAGGATCTCTCCTTCTTCGATTCAAGAAATTTACCCTTTCCTTTTTGCTTGTATTTTCCACTACTCTTTGGAGCATCAGTAGCCACAAGTGATTGGTTCTTGGAATGATTTATGGCACCCATTTTGACTAACTTAGCTTTCTCTTGATTCAATGGAGACATTTTCCATGTTTCCTGGGTCAATTTAGATGCCTGAAAAGACGATACAAATACGGAATATCCAAGGCCTAATTTCGAGAGAATTGAAAGGATGAGTTGATCTTCCTCTTTATTGAATCCACATGCATTAGGTTCAATGAGGAGGGATTTGAACTTGGTGAAGAATTCTTACAAGTTTTTGAAATGAATTGGACTTAGGTATATGAGTTCATTCTCCAGTTGATGCACTCTCATTGCATCCTGCTTGTCGAATAGTCCCTCCAATGTGGTCTAGACCACATCGGGAGTAGTGGCTCCACTAACATGAAAGACGAGATCTGTGGAAATTGATAGGCATATCAGACCAATTGATTCATCTAATTTATTGAAATAATTGATCTTCTCCACTGCAACAGTCAGTTCTTTCTCCATTCCCATTGTTACCCCGTAAAGCCCTTTGCTTCGGAGGAGCAGAGAGATCTTTATCTTCCATTCGAAGTAATTGAAAGGATTTAGAACGAGTTTTGTGGGATGAGAGAGATGATTCATTTCTTATTTTTGCGCCTCCTAATGATCTATACCCACAAATAAAACCGTGTACAATCCACTAAATTCAATCTAGCTCTGATACCATGTAGAATTCCTGCAGAAACCCCGATAGATATAGAATTCTAGTTAAATTGAACACATACAATTTGTTGATATTCAAGAGATGACAGAAATTTTTTGCTCCATAAATCAGAGAATTATATTAATAAAAAATGAATATACATGAGAAACCAACCTAAAAAAGAAGAGAGGAGGTGAATATATAGAATTTCCAGCGTAGAAATTCTAGTCAAAAAAGTTAGAAAAAGCTAAAATAGGTGTCATAGGCTAAGGGAGACCACATAGTTTGAACTATACCACTAAAGACACATGTCACACACTCATTAATTCCCACAAGATTCAAGTGGTGCACATTAGCTCACTTAAGCTCACTTAACTGGCAAGAGAAGTAGTTCCAACTCACTTAACTAACCCGAAATAGCAGTTACTAATAATAGTAAAGGCAAAAATCATTAATTAAGGAATAAATATCTCACCCAAAGAGGAGGTGTGCATTCCCCAATAATGGATGATTTTTTGCATGGGTGAGTTGGAATAAATCAAGAATAAATCAAGAAAATCAAGAACCGGGAGTTGAGTCTTGATCTAAAAATAACAGTTTTCCCTAAAATCTAGGGATGAGGCGCCCTACTTCTCTATGTGGAGAAATTAGGTGAAATAAAGTGTGATGGAATGTATTAACCAAGATCTAGGATTATAAGCTAGGTATAAAATAATGTAAGTTAGGGTTATGCTCCAACAAAGATACAATGCAGATCCATATCTCCATGACATGAACTGATCGTAGCCACGAAAAATACATTGTGGAGATATGAGATGATAAAACATAGCCATGGACCAATAAAATATGGATCTATACGATAGTCTATACATCATCATGCTCAAATGATCTCCTTCGCAGCCTAGGCAAAACAGATAATAGAGTGAACTCTCAACCCAGGGTCTTCGTTCCAATCCTGATGTGGTATGAATCTATCCATGCGAATAGATGTTTTGATGTAGAACATGGTAGAAACCACTTGATTACCAGTCATTTAGGTAAACCATTAACAAGTGCGAGAGAAAACACCAATGATGTCAATGACTCCCAAAGTACCCTATTACATTCTAGCAATGTGAATAAATGAGCTAAAGTCAAACATTCATGAAATCATCTGATCAGAGGTCAATGATGTAATCCCACTTTTGGAGGTGAGGAGGCTTTCCATTGAGGTATGCAGGTCCCAAGGTAATAACCGGTTTCTAAGTCTAATTCATGGATGATGTGTTGAAGTCAACAGGAATAGACTCGTTGAAGGAGGGCCTTGATGTATACCCCATCAGCGAAATGAAACTGACATAGGAAAGTGATGTAATATGGTGAATCAAATGAGGATGGAATGACATAGGAAATGGAAACTGGTAATATTGTAGATGGATGGTTTGAAATGAAACTTCCCTTGAACATGATGAGGCACGACAAATGACTTGGAAGCGTTGACTCAACGAGTACCAAAATGTAATGTGATGACAATAAGAGCACTCTTCGACTAGACGAAAAAGTATGGTGACACATGGAATTGGTATGACTTAGAGACAAGCGGATTACCCAACTGTAAGATGAGATGCAAATAACTGCCATGTTCAAGGGCGACAAAAGCTTCCATAAAGGATTCTCAGAAACTCAACCCACTTCTTTCAATTTTTTCCCCACCCAGATAGATGAATACCTCTTTTTAATTTAATGAGCTTGAGGAGGGTAACACATGCTCGATATAACTCACCTTCGGTAAGTCCCTCTTCCTTTGTTTAAAAAACTGGAAGAAGTAACAGTTCATTCCCATATGATCCCTTCAATGTGTATTTTAGCGAGTCCAGAGAAGGAAAAATTGATGGTTTTTCATGTTTAGAAACTCTGAAAAGAACTTAAAAGTGACTCGAAGGTTGTTCCTTTTTGTAATTTTAGTCTCATGAAACCGATAAAGAGATAAACTACCACTCGAAAGACGCCCTTTCAAACCTTTTAACAAGTGTGAAAGGAAACAAGATCACTCGACAATCTTTTCATGTTTAGAGAGTCTGAAAAGAGCTTAAAGGAGACTCTGGGGGGTTCATTTTTCGTATAACCTTTACGAGTCTAAAAAGTGATAAAATTCTACTCAGATACATTCTCATGTTTTTTCAAGCGTGAGAAAGAACAAAGACTAAGCTCGGTATTGGTTTCATTTTACACAAGCTTGAAACAAAACTAAAACTATGCTTGTAAATTCCCAACACAATTTCCAAAGGTAGGAATACCCATGGATGGTTGGTACTCTGCCCCTGGCTTGAAAAGCTAGAGACATAACTCTAGAATGATAATCAAATTATGGAGACATGCCCTCCCAAGCTTCATTTCATTTTCTGACTTTGAGTTTGTCACCAATTTCTCTACTAGATGGAGAAAAAGGATAAGGGTGGATGAAAGGAAGGTTCAAATACGAGAACTAACAAAAGACTTGACTCACAATCTACGAGATATAGCTAAATACTTGACTCGATATCTATGAGATCTAGCGAAACAATCAACTTGTTAAGAGAGGTGACTGTGTCATTTTTTAACAAGCTTGACACAAGAAAAGAACTATTCTTGAGACCTCTGTTTCAGTTTTTAATGAGCTTGCCATAGAGAAGAAAAACTATGCTCAAGGTTCCGGGTCCAATCCCCAGATTTTTGTTTCATTTTTTAACGAGCTTGCCACAGAGATGAAAACTATGCTCATGACCTTTGTTTCATTTTTTAACGAGCTTGCCAAAGAGAAGAAAAACCATGCTCGTTACCTCTCCTTGATCACGGCTTCCAAGAGGACAATGATCTGGAAGGAATACATGTCAAGAGACAAATGTCAATCATGGATTCCAAGAGATCCTCACTTGATGGAAGAAAATCACTTTGGAAGGAATACATGTCAACGACCCCAATAAGGGTAGGAAGATATGGCTCTAATAGCCCTATCGAAGAGATGACCATGTCAAATACCAGATCTAAGTCAGGAGAAGGGATATATTCCTTCTTGCGCAGGGTTGAACACATGCGGCAGGTCGATACATAATTGACCTACGACGAGGTGGACATCGCTAGCATGTAAGGAATTTTTAAGGAAGGTGGATGGTTGACCATCATATGAGGGTCAATGAATCAAATTTGGTTGATCATTACTATGTTCCCTTTGTGAGGGAAACACATCACTCAAAAAAGAGTGGACACAAAAGCTCTCATAGAATAGACATAATCTCACCCAAGGAGTAGGTTAAATTCCAAGGGGTCGTGAACTACCATCACATCAGCGTAGACTTTTTTTCCTCCCAAAGTAACTGGAAACTGAGGAAGGATCCCTAGAGGTTGACTATCTCTTCTGTCAAAGGTCAACAGATTCTAAGTCACAGCCGTAGGCCACAGAGAACCAAAAGCTTGTCAAGCATTCATGGATAAGATGCTAACAGAAGCACCTTCATCTATTACAGTGTTAGGAATACTCCTATCACAAACCTGCATGGTGATTTGGAAAGGCATGTAAGAGAGAAGATGGGGTTATGTCAAAAGATTCCAATTAATATAAATCATTTGATTGCTTGAAGGGGGTTCCATAAGGATGGCCGGAGTTCCCCCTTGCTTGAGTGAATTATTATCATTGAGGTAGACCTAAGCGACATCTTCACTCTTTGAATGAGGAGTGGGATTGACGGGTGGTGGAATCGGATCAACCACTTTGGTTGCACTCTTCAAAGGAGGAGTGGGATTGACCGATGAAGGAACCATATCAACTACTTTGGCACTATTCAGAGGAGGAGTGAGATTGACTGATGATATAATTGGAGCAACCACTTTGGCACTCTTTAAGGGAGAAGTTGGATCGACCAATGATGTAATCAGAGTGACCACTTTGGGTTCACTCTTTAGAAGAAGAGTGGGGCTGACTGATGAAGGAACTAGATCAGCTACTTTGGCACTCTTCAAAGGAGGAGTGGGATCGATTGATGATGTAACCATAGTGACCACTTTGGAACTCCTCAAGGGAGGAGTGGGATTCACTGATGATGTAACCAGAGTGACCACTTGATCAACTAGACTGACCAAGGATTGAACCAGATTGGTCATTCCATCTACTAATGATGAGTTGGGGGGAATATTATGATAAACAATTGAAAGTTGAATATTTTCTAAAAGAGAATAAGCCTCATTCATACAAGGACAAAGGTGAGAGTAATGATCACCTTCACATAACATGCAAGGAAATTTTACAGTTCTCTTCTTCTTACCAACCTTAACGTCACTAGTTGATGGGGCATCACTAGCATGTCCAGCAGGGGCCAATGACATGGAGGACCACATTTCTAAGACCTTGGGAAGACCATGGAAATCCCTCAGAAAGTGGTCACCCTTACAAAGACTACAAGGGAATTTTGGTTTCATATTCTTTATTGTACTCTTGTCAGCCTCATCAACACTCCTAGTATGATTAACAATATTTGGTTGCTTGGATCCAACATCTGATGTGGTTTGAGGCTTGGTCATTTTTGGGTTCTTCTTCTTCTTCTCTTTTTGTTTATTCTTCTTCTTATCAACCTGGCTACTTGCTTTAGAGATTTCACTAGGCAAAGAAAGAGAAAGGAAATGAGACTTACTGGGTGAAGAAGGCAAAAATTTGATATGAGGTTGATGTGTGGGTGGTGTACTTACATCTGAAGCACTAGGAAAATTTGAGATGACTAGAGTGGGGAACAACCAAACCGGTAATCTGATCGTGAATACCGGAAGACTTAGTGTGGAAATGCATGGAGGACCAACATTTCCGAAAGAAGGAAAGTAGAAAGGTTCCCTAGGAAAAGGGGTTCCTCCATTGGTACTCCCAGGATTTGATGCCATTAACATTGACTCGACCTAAGTTCCACTAAGGAAAACAAACAACACACTCTACGAATCTGAGAAGCAAACAATCAAACAAACCTTCCCATAATGAAACCACTAGTTGGTGATGAAATCCAGCATCATGAGATCAAGATAGGAAGGGGCTAGGATAGAGCAGGTGGATTAGTTACGTTGGAGACCTTCTTAATGGACTTACGCCTTGGTGCAAGCTTCCACACAATAAACGTCGATTTGACCTCCAAGGAGTTCGAGTGAGTTTGACCAATGCCCGTTCCAGGTACAACAAAGACTTCCCTTCACCATCACCTTGTGTAAATACCCTAAGGATTATCGCTACTAAGATCACCTACTCATGGTCAGCCTCTGGGTGGGTACATTCGACAGTCAAGTCCAAATGTATGGGCAGGATAACAAGTTTGAAATGCTTCAAGAGAACTGAGGAAAAGTGGATCAATAGAACTCCAGAGGACCCTGAACAGATTCTGAATTCACGAAGCACCGAGACCAATTGGAAATAGTTGAACCTCAATAAGAACCCCCAATATAATATCTAACTACTACGAATAGTTAATCCTCGGAGGGATAATATCAGTTTATCTCACGAACATGACCTCCTGCATAAACCCTGTGTGAGAGGGGGATCCCATCTTTGCTTATACGAAAATTGGATTTTATCTCCCTATCGCAAGATGCTAAGTTTGTTTGAAATCTTTGGAAAGTTATGTTGGAAATATGGCTACAACAGAGATGACGCAGATGATCAAGGTTGTCATTGATGGCAATCGATTGTTTATGAAGAACAGATGCTGAAACACGCTGCAATACAAATGTAA